>JBAMBQ010005199.1:0-53911 GCA_037044495.1 Stegana nigrithorax | reverse complement strand
AGTGACAGGCACATGGATGCGGATGCGGTGACAGAGGAAGTGAAACTAATTGCGTGCTCGAGTAGAACTTTAATACCCTACTTAATAGCAGAAAAGGAGCAAATCCAACGCATTGTTGGACAGCGCAATGTTGCTTTCATTGTTGTTGTTGTTGTTGTATCTTACATAGTACACACACATACACACGGCCACATCGTCAGCGGCAACGTAAAGAAGCGTAAAATTTTATTAAAAGTGATGAATTAATGAAGCGTTAAATGGACTCATGTCTATTTTGTTGCGCACTATTGAACCGGAAGTTGCGATAAATGCTGCTGCTGCTGCTGCTGTTCTAGCTGTTGCTGGTGTTGTTGTTGTTGTTGCTGTTGTTGTTGCTGTTGTGATGTTGTGGCACAAAGTGCGATTAATAAACTTCATAAACATCACGGCTTATCTATCTAAGCATAATTATACGCTTAAAAAAACTTCTCACATGCTTCTAGGCGCGCAAGTTTAACACTTTGAACTGGCAGTCATAGACTACTCACGAAAAGTTTTAAGCCAAACTGTAGCAGAACCTAAGCCTACACTGACAAAAACAATACCATCTAAGTAACGCCTAACAAGAGTCGCACCAATTTCAAAACAATCCCGCAAATAATCCTGGTAAAGGCAACTCCAATTCAGAGCCACAATTGTGCCAATTGCTGATCGGCATTTGCAAAGCGTCTTATGGCGTCAAACGTTATGTTCCAGCTATGTAATGCTATGCCATTTTATCTATTAGTTGTATACCGAACACACAGAAGAGGGAAGGATTCACCATATTAATGCCAGAGAACAAAGTGACCCACAGCAAACACAATTTAGAATTGATTTCTTGTAGGTGTCAACGTCAACGTCAACGTCAACAGAGATTGCATTTTGTGTAGGCTAATTAAATTTGAGCAAAACTAAACTGAATTGCAGAGCATTGTAAAGCAAATATTGTATGAAGATTTGTGTGCAGATTTGATTAAAACAGCAATGGCAAAAGTCAAGCGTAGCAGCATCAAAACTCATGTTGAGTGCTTGGTGCGAGTAACTCAGCATTCCTACGGTATCCCGGTGCAAGCAAATCCCAATTGAATCAGTCAATCAATTACTTACCTTTGCAAATCAATTATTTATTGTTTTGTGCTTCTCAGTTTCACGTGCATTGAAGCCATCTGCAAAGAGAACAAACAAACAAACACACAAACATAAGTATTCGTATAAATATATATATATATAGTATACACACACAAACACACACACATACACATGCATATGCTATATAAGTGAAGATAATGCATAAATTTAATTTACTCGAATTTTACAGAATTGCACATTCATTGTGTGCTCCATGTCCGTGTCTGTGTCCGTGTCCGTGTTTCGGTGTCCGTGTCTATGTCCGTGTATCTGTGTGTGTGATTTCGCAATTTAACTGAAATCAACAGCATAGTTGTAAATGTAATGAAATATTTGTGCGCTGCTTGCCGGGGACACAATGGCAGCAGACACGCATTATAAGCCAATAACTCAAATGGGCTGCTAATATTTCGTCCTTTTATCCTTTTTTTGCTTGTGCTTCAGCATTGTTCGTTGATAACCTGCTTTCTGCACGTTTAATATTCTTGTTGATAGCATGTCATGTCTGTTTGCTCTGTTTCTACCCGTCCGACCCTGCTCACTTGCACCTGTCCGCCCCCCCCTTTGTCAGTGCAACTCTGCATGGCGTCTTTGGCTCCACATGACATTTGCACATTGTACGCGCGCGCATACAACAAATTCGGTGCATGGAGGCGCTTGGCACGCAAAATTTCTATACTCTTACTCCGCCTACCTCATCCCTCCTCCCTCCTCCCACCACCCGAATGCTTTGTGTGTTCGTTTTGCTTTGTTTTTGGCACATCGCATATATTTGAAACGTTATGAAAATTTACAAAATGAATAAACTTATGCACAACCAGTTCGGATTTAATGGCTGGCAAGGGCGTTAAAGTGGGCGTGTCGCATGCAGTGCACAGCAGTAAACAGTACAAAGTGCAGAGTATATTAAAAATGCAATTTATTTTATTGTTTGCATAGTCAAATGCGAGATATGGAATTTTTCTTTTTATTTGTAATTTTTATTTAAACCAAAAACGAACAAGTAAAGGAAGCAAACAATGTGCGGAAGTGCGGAAGTGCTTCCGTTTTTTGATAGACAACATGTGCGAAAATACAAAATTGTTCAAATTCTGGTATGCCTCTTTTTATGGTTTGCTATTTGCTTGCTTTTCTTTTATTTTCATTTCGTACCGTTTCCTTTATTTTTTTTTTTTTTTTTTTTTTTTAACGCAGCATGCAATCGTTGCTTTTGCATAATAACCATTTATTTATTGTGCATAATCAATAAAAATGCGTGATATGCATAAACGCTATCACACAGAGAGCCACAGTCACAGCCAGAACCAGAGGCAACCCAGCGCAAATCCTGCTGCAACTGCAGGCAAATTGGCAAGCATTGGATGCGTCACCTATGCGCACTCAGTGCATATATGCATATAGACTCGCATGTGTAGCACACACATGAGCTGAGACCCGATAGAAGAAGAAGAAGAAGAAGAAGGCAAAGAAGCAAAGCAAAGCCATTCGACTAATCCACACTTAGCATAGCCGCACATGGAGTATGGAGTATGAGGTATGAAGTTTGGACACACTTCCGCTGATCCAATGCATGGAAATGCCAAATGAAGCGAATTAAAGAAGTCGCAAATCAAAGCAAAACTAGAAAAGAAAAGTGCAAAAGTAACATTTCGTATGCAAATGTATGCGACAAGGTCCGCACAAAGCCGCACCTCGAAACGCCAAACCAGCCGCCAAACCAAACTGTGTGTGCCGCATGATGGTAAGTGGTGTGTGGTGTATGGTGTGTGGTGTATGGTGTATGGTGTATGACTGTGGTGAGTGTGTGCTGGCCAACGCTTGGCCAAGATGCCGCAGCGGCGATTCGTGACTGTTTGCCTCAGTGCTGAGATGGCAGATAGGCGGACTGACGGCGGGTGTGGCAGCAATTGCTGCGTCCAGCAGTCAGTCAGTCACGAAAACAACAATTGCAACAACAACAAAACAAAACAAAACAAAAAAAAAAAAGAAAGAAAAAAAACAACAACTATAAGTGCGACAATGCTGACGATGACGACGATGATGACGATGACGACGATGATGATGATGATGATGATGATGATCATGATGATGATGACGATGATCATGATGACGATGACGATGACGATGACAATGATGACGACGAATGCCGCATTCATTTTTTATTTTTGTTGTTTTTTTTTATATTGCTGTTTTGTTTTCTTTTATACTTTATTTCAGTTTCGCTTTTCTTTGACTCGCGCATAGCCGCAAAATATTGCAAAGGCAAACGCGCTAAGGCCAACTGCAATAAGTTGTTATTATTATTGTTGATGTGGCTGTTGTTGTTGTTATTGTAATTGCATTTTGTTGGCATTTAAAAGGGCGGAACTCGACGTTACTGTCACGCCGCGTCGTGCCTCTGTGCATGTTGTTGCTGTTATTATGTCTGTTGCTGTTGCTGTTGCTATTGCAGCCGCTGTCACCAAGCACAGTTGACGCATTTGAAACGGATGTCCTTGAAATAGTAAAACGACCAAACAACAACAACGACAACAACACAATAAACACATACAATACGAGTATTAGCACATTGCACAAGTCGACAAGTGGTTTGACTCGTCTTGCCGCATCGCATCGCATCGCGTCGCCTTGCATTGCATTGCATTGCATTGCTCACTTGCCAACGCGACTGCCACTGCGACTGCGACTGCGAATGCGACCGCGAACGTGCCACACCACGGCATGGCAGACCACAGCACGGCATGCCAGGCCAGGCCACGACGTCGTCCGCTGTCGCCTGTGACCCGCCGCTGCCCAGCGAGGCAATGGCAACAAGCCGCAAGATTGAATCGACTAAGTCGACTGAGCAGAGCTGAACTCAGCTACTGCCAATGGACGACAGGTGTTTGCATTTTTCTTCTTCTTGTTGTTGTTGTTTTTGTTTTTATGGCGGTTGCTTTGCTACTTCTGTTTCTGTTTCTGTTTCTGTTTCTGTTTATATTGCCATTGTTAACGAGACTTGTGCACACCGGCACATCGGTGGCCGTCAACGTCGCGGTTGCCGTTTCTATCGTTGACAACTCGAAAGTTGTGACATTTGCGTTGTGTCAATAAAATGGAAAGTTTGTTGCGTCTGGCATAAATATTTTCCCACAGTGCAAGTGCAATTGCAATTGCATCGTTACTGCAATTACCGCACACACGCACGCCACAACGTCAGCGACCATTTGGCAAATGAACGTTGCCCATTGTCAAGTCTAAGGATGCAATTTGCATATCAAATTAGACGGAATGTCACATTGTGCTAAAGAGATAAACGCTGACCCCACCATCCCCCCTGTCCCTGCTGCTGCACTTACTATGCACTAGACTAGGATTAACAACTAAAGAGAGCTAAGAGCAATCAAACGTCAGCAATCAACTGTTCTGCCCATATCAGCGCAGTTGACAAAGGACCATGACTGTGGCCATGTATATGCCAATAACTTGTTGCTGCTGCTGCTGCTGCTGCTGCTGTGGCTTGCACACTAATCAAAGCCAAATGAAATACAACATGCAGCTTGTCAAGCACAAACCAAGACTTGTGCATACAATGAGACTCAAGGCTCAGTTCAAATAAGCCAAAGTTGGATTTTTGTGTTTACTGCATTGGAATACCATAAACAATGGATAATAATTGTCACAGGCGAAAGGTCCTTGCAGTTACGCTTATAAATTCAAACAAAAACAACAACTACTAATAATAAATGCAAAAAGGCGCCATGAAGTATGCAAAGTAAATTTTCATTTTTTAGCCACACTCAAAGGCATTTAATTATTATTTTCTACACGTTGTTTTTTTTCTTTTTTGGCTCTTTTCATTATTTTGGTCTGCTCATTTTTTAGTGATTTTGTTGTTGTTTTTTGTGTAAAACACGTTCTTGGCTTTTGTGTGAAATGCGAGCAAACTGCAAACTGCAAACTAAAAACTACGAACAAAAAGCAAAAGCCAACAAAAAGCAAAGTTCGCATATTTTCGCCATGTCTATAAGTGGCACAACATTTACGACACGCTGCCATTTATAGCAGTGCATTGTTTCTTCTTCCTCCTCTTCTTCCTCTTCTACGTTGTCGTCTTGCTCTTCCTACTGCGCTTGTTGCTGCTGCTGTTGCTGTTGGCTGGCGTTGGCTATTGTGCCAATAGCTGAGGCTAAATTTAGCCCAACGCAGCGTAAAACTCACGGCGCAGCCCACTGAGAACAGGCCACAGCCAACTGCCAACAGCCAACAGCCAACGCGCTGCAGCAAGGACTTTGGCAAATGCGACGAATAATGTAATAACCAAAGCCATAAGCCGACATCAAAGGTTAAAGTTAACAGTTCTGGCAGTTGGGCCCCATAAAGTTAATATTCTCGTCTCGCCTTCTTGTGGGCTACGAATTTGGTTTCGCATTCGCTATTTGCAGTTCTATGTTCAGTTCAGTTCGGTTCTGTTCTGTTCTGTTTCAACGGTTTCTGCAATATGCAATGTGCGTGAGCGTGACTTTTGGCTGTTGGCCGCCCTCGTACCGTGCTGACGCAGTTGCTATTTAATACAATTGTAAAACATCAGGTCAAGCTGTTTAAATAGCCTGCATTGGATTTTAATATAATTATGATGGACGAACTGGGTTTGCATATTTATAAATTACATGCGGCCTGCATGCAAATTGAAATGGCAAAATTCTGTCAAATGCAAAACAGGCGAAAGTAACTAAAATAGCCACCGCAGCAACCAGCAGCAACCAACACAGAAACAACAACAACAACAAAAATAAACATATTATTATTATTATATAACCATACATGCAGCAGCAGAACGAAGTTGCATCGCATGTGGGAGCAACTTAAATTGAATGAGCGACTTTTCAATAGTTTGAGCCAAATGCTATGAGTTTTTTCCATTCGTGCCTTTGTCCGTGGACTGCGTGAGTGTTGCATTCATGTATGTATGTGACTAAATACAAACACACACACACACACGCACACACACCCACACACACATGCATTTGAGTGTAAAAGTTACATTTATGCAGATGCCCACACAACAAAAGCAACAAAAACAAAAGCCAACACAAATTTCAATGTCAGTGCTGAACCCGTCCGCTTCGACCACTTCGACCCTGACTAGCTCTCTGCCTGCCTTGCCTGGCCGCTTTGGCTGCCCACCCAACTGACTGTTGCCTGACACCTGCACTGTTCGGCATTTGCCGGCGCCTACTTTGGGGTTGATTTTGGTTGCTTTGCTTATTTCTGTTTTCTATTTTCTTTTTTGCTTTTTCTTATTCGTTCTTTCTTTTTCACGTTCTTTGATCGTTTCGCTTGTTGCAACGCAAATGAATGTCAAGAGCATGGCACAACAAAAGCAGGCCCCAACTTGAAAAATCATCAATACTACTGTGCTACAGTGTTACAGTGTTACGCGAACTGCGTTGAACGCGTTCATCGTCAAGTGATGTAATGTTCTTCCATTATATGCCAAGTCTTCTCCCTCCGTGCTTACGGAAATGTGTTTGAGGTTAGCGTTGGGTCACAGGGCTATGACGCATTAGGCCGATTATCGTACGCTCTGCGGTTAACACTGTAGCGTTTGTCATTACCAGACAAAGTAAACGAAAAACAAAAAATAAACGGCTTAGACGATAAATAATTACATACTGAGGGTATGGCTCAAATGATCTGTAGTCAAACGCTAGGCAAAGTACAGTTGTTATTATTATTTTATTATTTAATTTTACGTTATTTTAATTTTTACTTAAAAAACAAATAGCAGAATGTGATTTCCCTAGAGATGCACGCGTGAAGCAATGGGTTCGGTAAAATCATCAATGAGTGTCAGAAATTTCGAGAATTATTAAGTATGAATCCCTTCCTCACTCCCGAAAATATACATAACTGTATTTTATAAAAATTTAACTAAAGTTGTAAATTTATTTAGACTTGAGCAAAAACTAAAAATGTAAACACGATTTAATCGAGCTAGTTTTTGGAAAACTCTAGAAGTGAAGAGAATCCCGAGAAAAAAAAAAAATTTATTCCGGATTGTTATAAATTTTTCAAGTACTCTTTTTAAGTACTTAATTAATCAATATTATTTTTTTTTTTTTTGCAAACAAATGAGATGCATTGTCATGATATACACATTAGCATTGTTTTTTTTTTTTTACAACACATCATCTTTTTGCATCCTTCTTCTGTGCGAAATGTTAGGGGCACTTGCAGTTTTTGCCGAAACACACGATCCACTAAAAATTCTTTACTTCTAATGTGTTTGAAGTCACGTTTCAAAAAGTGTAAAATAAATTCTGAATTATTCGGGCAAAGAATATTCCAACCATTAAATGAATTGTGCCAACTGGTGCACATCCTTGTCGTGCAGCATCGGCGCCTTTCTGGGCCGTTGTGCTTTCAGATTGCCACAAATTGACAGCTTTTGAATTGTTGATGTGTTAATATTAAAGTGCCCCTCATGTTTAATATTTTTGGAAGTCTGTGTATGTTCCGTTATGGGGAGCAAATCAAATCAAATTAGTTTTTCCAATTTTTTTTTTTTTTTTGCTCTTCTATTTGTCTGCAAACTCAATTGCCAATACACAATTGCTAAATAATAAATATTTTTTTTTCTTTTATTTGTATAAATCAGAAGTTGCCGTCAGTTCGATGTACCGAATTTCTTCATTGTGATGCCTTGGGTCTGTTTAGATTTAGCGAAAACTCTATGGCAGCTTATTAAATCTATGTATCTGTCTGCTGACTCAGTTCTGGTTTTCAAACAATAAATGAATATTTTTGCTATATTACTTGCAAAACAATTCAAAATGAATGTCTTTGTTATAAAGAAGCCAGAAACTTATGCCCGAATTTTTATTTTTTTTTTTTTTTTAATTTTTTTTTTGTATTTTTGCGATATTTCGTTATGAAATTAAAAAGTTTAAAATGCTCTTAAATGTCACAAAGTAACAAAGTTTGCGCCTGCATTGGGTGAACGGCGACAAACGCTTCAATAATGCAAAAACATGCCGCTTATGCAAATGACTTGTTTACGTTTTCATTTGCTTTTTGCGTACGAATTACAAGCGAAAAAGTCTGAATAATTAACGGTAACAATGCCAACTCAATGTACACGCAAACATATGTATGTGTGTGCGTGTGTGTGTGTGTGTATGTGTGTGTGTGTGTGTGCGTACAGGCACATACTCGTATACATATGTAGAAAACAGTAAACGAAAGCAAAAACAAGTTTAGGAAAATTATGAAATTTCATTAGACAAACAAGACGAACGAACAAGAGGAAATTGCTAAGCGTATAGCAAAACAAAATAAAATAAAATAAAATAAAACAAAACAAAGCAAAACAAAGCAAAACAAAATAAAATATGTAAAAGCAGCATTTGCAGCAGTCAAAGGCAGACAAGCGTTAATAATTTGTGTATGGTGTCAGACAGCAAATGCAAAGAGCCAACCAAGCTGAAGAATTTTCTTAAGACTTGGCAATGTTCAAATTGTCATCGTTGCTTCTTGTCTCTGTGTGCCTTTGCCTGTGCCCCTTTCCGTCTCCGTGCTCGTACCCGTGCCGGTGCCCGTGCCCGTGCCGGTGCCTATGGCAGCTTAAACGCTGCTCAAGACGTAACGTTATGCAAACGCTTAAAACTATTAAATAAACACATACGCATACGCTTATCTTATTGAATAAAGCGCACGAATTTCAGTTCGTTTTCGCTGTGCGAATAAACGCGCATTACAAAACCGACTACGACGGCCTCTGTTAGTTAACTATAAGCAAAAACAGCACGTGTCGTAGCATATTTGAAGCAACAACAGAACAAACAACAGAAACAACACTCGCACAGTGTCACTACTCAACGCATGTGCTATTTAGCTAAAAGTAGCCAACTCAAGCAGCAATTTAAAAAAGAGCATATGGCTGAGCAGAAACTAAAACTAAACGAATGCCACACAAAGTAAAACGATGCTAACTAAAGTCACGTGAAAAATCAACTGCGCCAAATTAGCAGCTATGGCAAAATATATACATATAAGCAATAAAAGAATCAACATACATAACACAAATCACAATTTCTAAATAAACAACAACAGATAAACAAAAAAAAATATAAAAAAAAAATCAAATAAAAAGAAAAAACAAAAAAAAAAAGAGCAAACAAGCAAAAAGAGTGCAAAAAACGACAAAATATGTAAACAAATTTATTTGCTCGAAAATGTAATTGAATTATAAGCGGACCCACAGCTTATTAGAAAGAAAAAAAAAAGCAAGCGAGAATAAAAAGCGAACGCGCACTGAGCGCATGTGCGTGTGCGTTTGCGTTTAAGTTGAGGCAATCACTGCCAAAGTCAAAAGCGATGCAATGAATGACATCACACGCAGACAGGCACTCTCACACACACACACGCAAACACGCAAACACACATACACACGCGCACTCACACACAGAAAACGCTTAGGCGAGTTTAAGCAATTGCGATCACACAAACGTACATACATACATACACACATACATACAAACGTAAGTACGAGCAACGACACGAAAAGCTCGCACGAGAAACGTATGAACTCGAATAATAATAATAATAATACAAATAATACAAATAATACAAATTTATAATGACATCAGCATGTGCATGATTCGTTAACAGTTAATCACACGATCACTTCAAACGAAACTCTCCGAGTATAAGCGGATATTGCGGAATTGTGCGCGAGAGCGCAAGTGAGCGCGCATTGCAAATGCGTGACTGTCCGCATAGAGCGAGAAATTTCGTGCTGCCGTTTGTTTTTGCGAGTACACAACACAACAACAACACAGCAACACCACAACAACAACACAACACCACACACCTCACGCCATACAAACATAAAATGTGCGAAACTAAATGCAAAATATTAATTTCTTACACGTACCAAGTGCGTTTTTCAAAAAATAAAAAAACAATTAATTAGTACAAAACTAAAACTAGCAAAATGAAAATAAAAACAAAATCAACGTATACAAAAAAAAAAAAAATATAAAATAAAAAAAAAATACTTAGACATACATGAAAACATAACGTATACGCCATATTAAACATTAATTGACGCTTCGTTTGAGAAACAAAGACGCGTGAAATCTCTTGAGAACCGGTTAGCACAAAAAAACGATTTTTTTTCTGCTTTTTTTTTTTGCAAATTCATATTCATTGTTTGAAAAAATTTACATATACACTATAAAAAAAAAACAAAAATTTAATAATAAAAGAATAAATAATTTTCGGCATATGTCGGTTTTTATTTGTTATTATTGATTTATTTCATTATTACAATGTTTATCGATGTACATTATATATATTCGCAGCAGATAATTGAAATAAAATGTTTATTGCGTCTCCGCGCCAACTTATTTAAAATGGCCGAAAGCAAAAAAAAAAAGAGAAAAAAAACGACTGAACGCACGAACAAACGAACTGGTTTCCATACTCCATATTCATGTGTAGCCAACTGCCTATTGTGTGTCTATTGGTTTAAGAGTTGACATGTTAATCATCGGCGCAATCAAACGGGTAAACATCGTCAACCACATCGCGATGTAGCTAAACGTCGATCATTATCAACATGAGCAACAGTATCGGTGACGGCGTAACTGGACATCGCCTGTCAGCCAATGCTGACTCAAGCCAACAAAGCAACAATTATCCATCCATTCGATGCCATGAATATTCAGGCAACAGAGCATCCACATAAGGCTGACAACAGGCATGAGTCACATAAAACCCTGCTGCTGCCTTAATCGTCGTCAGCCATAAACAGCAGCAGGGGCAGGCAGGCGCACTAAGGTCAGTTTAAGGCGCCTCTCATGCTGCACAATCATTAGACAGGACACACCAAGCAGACGAAACCCGATGAGAAACTCGGCACTTGTGCATAGCCATAGCCTATAGAGCCTTTGTTAACTGTCTGGGGCCCAATGCTTGCCTCAGTCCAACATAGCCAAAACACCTGCAGTGTTTCACAGAACGCCCGCCCAACCACCGGACTGTGCACATTTTTTTTTTTTACCTTAATGTTCTACGTTTCTCTTCTGTTCAGTTCTGTGCTGTGCTGTGCTGTTCTTCTTGGAATAATTATATATTCATTAATAATAGTTAACTCAATGAAAGCAATTAAATCAAGTAGTCATTAAGTCTGTGCAAAAAAGCTGTCTACAAATACTAAACACTCAGATTCTTGTTGATGACTTTTGTCGTTGCTCTTGCTTAAGCTTAAGCGTTTATAATTTCGCCACGTCCCTGTTCGTCTCGTTGCGTCTCCTCATCTAAGCTCGCCTCAACTCGACTCAACTTATCTCATCTCGTCTCGTCTCGTGTTGTCTCTTCTGCCGTTTAGAGGCATCGTTGAAATTCGTCTTTCGAGCAGACGACAAAAAACAACACAACACATCACATCACATCACAGTTTGTTCGCTTTTGCTTTTTGTTGGTTTTATGTTGTTTATGCTTCTAAGCCATGGTCAAGGCAAGAGTTTGCAAATGTGTTGTTTTTTTCGGTTTTTTTTTTTTGTTTCATGCATTTTTATGTTTTTGTTTATTATTTATTAATATATATAAATGTGAAGAGGTTTTGTTAAGCAATTACAAATTTTAGCAAATTAAATTTTATTCAAAATAATAAGGAGTCACTGCAATTTCACTTCAGCAGCCAAAATGCCAAAAAATGTAGCAAAAAGCGAATATATTTTTAATTCAAATTGCAAAACAAAGTTACCACGCGCATTTTCATCAAAGTTAGATGTTTTAAGCTCAGATAGAAAACAAACATTGCTATCAAAAATAGCAAAATTTTAACTTAACTTTTCGTAATAAAACTCGTGTAATCATTCATAGCTTACACATAATAATCATAATATTCTAAAATTGGTCAAGCTTTGCAATTTTAATAAGCAAACATTTAAATAAAAAAATTATAAGGAGTCACTGCAATTTCACTTCAGCAGCCAAAATGGCAAATAATGTAGCAAAACGCGAATATATTTTTAATTCAAATTGCAAAACAAAGTTAACACGCGCATTTTCAGCAAAGTCAGATGTTTTAAGCTCAGATAGAAAACGAACATTGTTAGCAAAAATAGCAAAATTTTAACATAACTTTTCATAATAAAACTCGTGTAATCATTCATAGCTTACACATAATAATCATAATATTCTAAAGTTGGTAAAGCTTTGCAATTTTAATAAACAGAAACAAACATTTAAATAAAAAAATATACTAATATTAAAAACTACATTGGAACTATGTGTAAGCAAAACTTTTTTAATCTAAAGTGCAAATTGCACATTGTTATAATTTTAAAATTAATATAACAATAAAGTTCATATGTACAACAATTCCAAAATAAACTTTTTAATGAGCACAAAGTGCAAAGTAGCAAAAGCCAGAGGTTATTAAGCAAAAAGTACATGGACTACATGAGCACATCAGCACATCAGCACATCAGCATTAACGTCACGAATACACGCGCAGTTCTGCGGCTTTAGGAAATTAAAATTAAAACGCCATACACTGCGTATGGTTAATGACCATAAAGTTCTGTGTAGGAAGACTACACCTGTTCGATTGCACTTAAGGCCATTAACCACTGAGGCCCCTCCGCGCTAAACGGCCGCCGGCAGTGGCACTTCACTCGCACCGTTCCCTGCCATTGGCAAAGCTATAATTTAGCCAATTGTATACACGATATACGCACCTCAGCCGCAACTGGACGAATCAGCCAATGGTTAACAAGACTATTCACTGGCCCAAGCACATACACACACACAGCAGATATACACACATATGTGCATATGAAATGTGTGCGCAGCTAAATACAGACACTGCCGCTTGGCTATTATTGTCGGCCTAATTGTGTGGCATATGTATGTACCTGACATCTATATTTGGAAAATCAAATATTAAAAGGATGTGATTGCGTAAGTCAGTGGGTAAATGACAACGTGGCCGATTGCGTGATAACTCAAAAAACACAGACGTCAAACAGTTGTTGCATGTGTGCTTAATCGTTGCTTAACTAAAGTTCATTTTAAAAGTTAGACGTATTTTTACACATAATTGTCCCTAAGCACCTCAGAGTTACGCTGACGCACAGCAACAACATTAATAACTGATTCACAGCAACAACATATTGCTACTATACTCGCAACATGATCTATGAAAATGTACTGCTGATCTCCTAATAATATTTCATAATTGTACAAAATTTCGGAAGCCAACATCGAAACTATAACACACACTGTCGCCGAATTTTAGGAGCAGTAGCAAATCTCTAGAAAGGCACGGCAAGATATGTAAGATATTTTGCATATTATTTTCGGTCTGGTACCAAGACTTAGCTAAGTGGTTCCATATTTTTGCTGCATATGTGCCAGAGCATTGTAGACATACAAACTTCTTGGCCACCAGCTTCCTTTTGCCAAATCTGATAATGTTGTGTGTGAAATACTCGTAAAAATATAATTACAATATCACAATGTAAGCATATCTTGACGAGGAATTAAAAAGAAAAAAAAACGACTAAAAAAAGCGCAAAATTTAAATATTCTTAAAATGTGCTCAGTGTCAGACAGTAGATGAAATTTAATGCAAATAATGAAGAAAGACGCCAAAGAAGAATATGCAAGAATATTTCAACTTAGTAAACAACATTTAAAAAAATTGGTATATTTACTTACATATATACATATATTAAGTGGAATAATAAATATGGTCAAACAAAAGTTCATCATACGAAGTGTACTAAATTCGTGAGCAACACTGTAAGTCCGAAATATATAAATATATTAACCTTAAATACATATTCGATCATTCCTAACACAATTCATTTGCCGATAAATAATCAGTCGAATGAAGTTCTAGACACTTTAGAGATCATGTAATTTGCTATTGGGAAACCCAATTATTGACAATATTGCAGTGTAATCCAAATCACAATATTTTTGAGGAAATGCACATTTTTGTTATTCATAAACCCTTCGAAATAAAATGTCGCTTAATTTTTTTTTCTCTATTTATTATATGTATGATATGATATATGTTATGATTGTCATATAAAACGATTTGTCTCTCTATATGTTGTGCTAAGTTCTCTATTCGGCTAACAACTTCAAATTACTTTCTTGCATAAAAAATAATCGGCTATTTCGGCCGAATCGAACGCTAATATTAGATGAGAAATCATATTTGATTGGGATATATATCCATATACATATTTATATTTATATATTTAATCCAAAAACTTTTGCTCAAAAACTGCCGTTACATTTATTCTTCTTCTTTTTATGTTGTATTGATTGGTTTCTTCATTGTTTATAATGCTTAATTTCTTGTACATCAAGTATTCAGAGGTTTATAGTGTTCAGGCTTACATATGCATATATATACATATATAGTACATATATAGGTATATAATGTACGTATATGGTGATCGTAACATTTTTTTGTAATTGTTTCAAAATGTATTCATGGTTCTTGCTATTTTTGTTGTTGTTGTTGTCTTCCCTACTGACAACTGATCAAGCCAGCAGCAAGTAAGTGATTATTTTTTTTCTGTTTCGCTTTCTGCAGCAAAAGTTTAAAAATAGCAACCGCTTATTAGAAACGTCTAAAAATAGCATAAAACCTGAAGTGCAAGCAAAAACCTTCGTTCAAATATCATTATCGTCAGAAAAATAACAACAACAACAACAAAAACAACAGAAACAGCAACAATAACAAGAATAAAGACGAAAACGGCGACAAGCACGCATAAAAAAATAAAAATTGCTAGTAAATCGACGAACGACAGACAGACAGACAGGCTAGGCCATTCCAAGCCAAGTCAGGCCATGCCATGCCGCAAGACAGACAATTAAGGCAGCCAGAAAGAAGCATTCGGCGCTGTTCGTGCTGCCGGACAACAAATGGGTACAGTGAACTGATTTCTTGCGTATCTTTTTATGCACGTATACACAAGCTAATATGTATTTGCCAACTATGTTCATGTGTGTGCATGTGTGTGTGTGTGTGAGTATGCTGGCAGCAGGCGATGCAGCAACCACATACGAGTGGACAATTGCGCTGCGCTATGAAAACTGGACTTATCAAAATAAAATCAACATGAATTTTTAAAAAATACTTCTGTGTTGTGGTTTAAGTGATGCAACAAAAACAGCAGGGACAATTCGCATACAACAACTCGAGCAAGCAGCATAGAGCCGAACACAACAGAAGACAACAGATCCTGTATATACAAACTAGTAACCAAGTAGCTGCTGTTGGCTGTTCAGCTTTTTTATTTTCTTCTTTGTTTTTTTTTTTTTTTTTTTTGTTTTTGTTTTGTTTTTACTATTTTATACATTGTCACGGAGATGGCAGAAAATTACATTTTAAATGCTAACAACGGCAAGTACAAAATCAACATTTCAGTTTATTTGTATGCCATCTCAACATCAGCTTTTACCATCGATAAGCGATAATACTTACTTCGTTACATTCGCATTCACATGCGCATAAGCATATGCATGTGTGGCTTAACAATTCCTTATTTGTTGCTGTTGTTATATATTACTGTATGTGTACATTATTTATTATAGATACTTTCGACTAAATTACATTTAATTTATAAAATATATTTAATAATTCAATTTTCATCCAAAAATTGACCGAAATATTTTGTAGCAATAAATTTTATACTATAAGAGGGTTTCTCTAAATGAAAACCTAATTCCATAAACAATACCGGAAAATCCCTGGAAATCAGGCAACATATGTATGTAACACATACAAAATATTATTTAAGAAAAAAAATAAAAACACGCGAAAAAACCTCATGGGCGCAGGGCCAAATAAGCAAAGGAATTTAACAGCTGAAAAAAACAACAAAAACACTTCAAATATATCTATGGTACACGTACATATGTATGTATATGTATGTACTTGTACACGTAAGCAATGACAAAAACAAAAAAAAAAACGAAAACAAAATTTACAAGACAAAAAAAATGAAAAGGAAAAAAGGAAAAACCAGCGCAAGCCTTAAGGCCCAAACACACAAGAATGCGCAAGGGATGCCTAGGTAAATGGTTCGCTCGGTCGTTCGGCCGTTCGAGTGTGTTCACGTTGGTTGGATCGTAGCTGCCTCATTAGTTCGTTACTTAGTTCGTTTGGTGTGTTGGATGGATGGCTGATGGACGAATGTCGGCTACGAGGCGGTGTAAATGAACAGAAAGCGATTGTATACGTAAGTAGAAAAACCCGCTTACAACAGCAAAACGCAAAAACCAAACAACAGAAAGCAAAAGAAATAAACGACGCCAACCGACGACCTTGATAAATGCAAGTATAAGGCGGGCGTTAAACAAAAAAAAAAAAAAAAGTCCGACAAAAGAAGCAAAGTCGACTTCGGCGTCGTCGCCAACGACATTGTGAACAAAAAAAAAAAAAAAAACAAAATAAAAAGAAGACAAAACAAAAAAAGTGGCAACCCAACAGACGTAAAACTAAACAACAAGGGCGCCAAGGGCAAAAAGGATGGCGGGCGCATACTTTTATTGTTTACAACAGCGTATGACGTGCGTTTTTCGACAGTTCTTTTAAGCTTTTCGTGTGCACTACCATCCGCTAAAAAGAAAGACCGGCAAAAGATGAGTGTAACCAAAAACTGGTTATATTCACCACAATCGATGCAATGTGAGCGTAACTGCTATGTTGTGTTTCTCCTTATGCTCATCAGAGAGTACGAAAGCACTCACATTGTGGCATTGGCATCAACAAGTGGCCAAATGGTTGTTATTGTTGCTGCGCTGTTTTGTTGTTATTGAGTAGCTGCTTTTTTAAAAGCATATGCCTAATATACGTACATACATACATACATATATTACATATTTATACACTGCGTCCGTCCGTAATTTATGCGCTTTCTGGTGAGTATTGTTTAACGTGCGCTAGCATAGAGAGCTTCAGTATCAAAAATCGTAAGCTTTTGCTTTAGTAAATTTTTATGTACCATGTCGCTTTTTTTTTGTTTCCACACTTAATATTTATGTTTGCTGTTGTTGCTTTTACCGTGAGGAGACACGAGTAAACTTTATAGAGAACGCTTTTTTTTGCGCACTTGTCCCAGCTTAATAATTTTTTTATTGTCTGTGTGTTTATCTTACTGTCTGACTGTCTTTCTGTCAATTTATTTGTTTGTTTGTTTCTTTGTTCGTTTATTTATTTGTAATTTAATATTAATCGAAAGAAAATGAATAAAAAAAGGCGCGTTCGTTTGTCAGCTGCACACACACGCCACAAATCAGCTGCTGGCTCTCTCTTGCCATGCAAATCAATGAAGGAATGATCATTACTCTTTTACTTAATTTGACAATTTACAGATAAAGGGAAGAATACACATGTGTACATATACGCCTACACATGCTCTACAATTTAGCTCACTGTACTAAAGAAAGCTCACAGTTGAAACTGACAAAATCAGATATTAAAAGAATAGAACTCCAAATTAAAATCACTGACAATTCATTGCAACTACAAGCGCAGAAAATGCATTCCTAAAGAAGTTAAGATCGGAAAACGTGCATGAAATTTTTAAATGAAATTCAATGCGGAACAAAAACCCCACGAGTTGCGGCAATTGTGTGCCTACACACATAAGTGCTTATACACATGTATGTATAGATGTACGTACAGTGTTACCTCATAAAAACTAAAGTCAAACGAACAAACAGCGAGCATTTAGAAGTAGTTTCCATTTCTAGTTAGGGTTTTTTCTAACAAATATGATTCATTTTAGAATCTATCAATTTTCTTTTATTTATTAGTATCATATAAAACTGCCGGCGACTATTCGGGCTCTTCGACTATTCTCCTATGTGATATCTCTGATAATCTCCTGTTACAGAAGCGATAAATGTTTTCAAAATCATGAATAATTTTTACAAATTGCTTTTAGATCATGCATAAATTGCAATGCATTTTAGTAGACAACGATTTAGTAAATTAGGAAATGTACCAATCAAAATGCCATACTTCAGGATAATTTAGGTGAACAGCAGGCTCCACATAGCCAAGGTATGACTGTTCATGCATAGTATATACAATGTATACTATGTGAGTGCACATGTATATATGTTCACATGCAGGTATGAATATTTTACAATTTCTTATAAAAAATACTCTACCCCATACAAGTCATAAATACGCATGCGCGCACAACTTGCAACAACAGCAACAGCAGCAGCAGCAGCAGCAGCAACAGCAACAGCAACAACAGCGTACAGCGAATAGCAAAAACAAGCGAACGCAGCCTCGTCTAGTTGAGTATGCCGGCATTCAGTCAACAACAACCAATAATTAACGTGGTACATGTTGCACATGAAAAATCCCAAAGCGTTGATTTAACAGAATACTAGTTAAACACACTACACTACACACCACACACTGCACACTACACTCTGCACTATATACTGTAGACGCTACACGCTCCACGCTCCGACGCTCTGACGCTCGACGCTCTACGATCTAGAGACACGAGTGCGAATACGTATAGGAATACGTATACGTATGCGTCGCATATAGCCAAAAGCGAGTTGAAAATTGCTTTGCGCCATTTTAAATCAAGTTCTGTGTGATACAGAAACTATTCGCTTTGCGCTATTAACAGAAAGTGCAAACAATTAACTGTACAGGCAGCTAATAACTCATAGATATTGTATCTGGTCTATTTGCGACATGGTATTCTGATCAAGTGAAAACAGGAATTTTTCTTTAACAAATTTTAATAAAGTTAACAAAACGGGTTTTTGACACATTCGCATATTTTTACAAATTTTATATAAGCCAAAATGTATTAAGCGTTAAAAAAATAGCAACAGCACAAATGCTCAAAACAATAACAAATGCTTTGACAAGCGAAAAACAATACAAAAAATCATTGCCAAAAAAAATATCACAAATAAACAAACAAAAAATTAATACAATAAGCTTTGGAAACTTGTTTTACTTGTAAGATTATTAAACAATAATTGAAAGCGAGAAAAAAATTTACAGAATTGTTGGTTTTTTTTTTTTGTTTTTTGTTTTTTTCCTTTTTTTTTAATTGTTTTGTTGTATTCTTATGAAGCACGCAATCGTGTTTAGATTTTAATATTTATGCACGCTGAGAAGAAATTCGAGATGAAAGAATTCATTAAACAGCTATTGGCCAAACGATTAGTTCCGTCTTAACGAATTTCTCTTTAATTTCGCAAATCCATTTATTAGCGTAAACGGGCAACAAGTATTCCGACTTAATAAGGTTTTTTAAAAACTCACTCCGAGCTATTACTTGTCAATTTCTTGCAGTGTATAGACTTTGATAATCTAATCGAAATTATGTATTTATGTACTTTCCGTGCTTAAATGAATAAATTATTACAGCAATAAAATGGGCAAGAGTGAAAGAAAAAAAGGAGCGTGATTGAGATGCAGCACAATACCCAATAGCAAACCGAGACAAACATTATATTGTGCAATTTTCTTCATAAGAAAAAATAAATACTGGGATGTACAACTTCCCAACGAAGCCTTTGTTACCTCAGGGAAGACAGGGGAAGACTAAGTTCGAATTGTAGGCAAATGGAAACGCAAACGCAAACTCAAACGATCACAAAAGTTGAAAGTAGTCGGACTAATTCTAAAGTACATGTCCATCATATCCATACTATATGTACTTACTTACGTACAAATATATGTATGTATGTATGTTTTTGATTATAGCACTTATGTAGTATAAATGTTAATCATATTCTTACTTTTTAGTTTTTTTATTTTTTACACTGGAAAAATCTGTCGTTTCATAACAATTACCAAGACAGACCATAACTGACTCGGTAAATAAAATACAAAAGCGGGCTATTTTTTTAACGATCTTCATCATTTGCACAATTAAGAAGCAAAACAAAATTATTAAATGATGTCGAGTCATAACCGGCGTGCAGTGCATGGGTATTCTCCGCTTGCGAGGCAGTTTAGACTGGAAAATTTCAACCGTTTTGCAGTAGCATTCTATGTATGTTTATATGTATGTATGAATGTATGTATGCAGATGTGCTTACAGCAGAGGCAGGCTGCTTACTACATATATGCTGCGGCGGCGCTTATTAACTGAGTGTCAGGGGGTATTTTGCTGATAAGACGAGATTCTATTTTGTAACCCAAACTAATGTGCATTTTATTTAGTATTGTCGTGAACTTTAATGGTGAAAACGGCAAATGCGTACTAATACAGGTGAGAGTAATAACGGTAAACACGAAAGTACTTACCTCCACTCAAAGTTCTTGCGACGTTGGCAAGTTCAAGGCCAATTGACGTTTTGCCTGCGAGTATGCAGAACTTTCGTTTTCTAGCTTTGTGTCATTTATTTTCTTTACTTTATTTTGAACATTAGCAAAAGGCAAATTAGATTCGTTGTATATATATGTGTGTGTATTTATATGTATATTGCACTAAAATAATTACAAATTGGATTTTTTTTTTACTTTTACTAAACATTTATGTTGTTTTTAACAAACGTTTTTCAAGTTCTCCTGTTTTCATAATCCAATTGGGTGGGAGCGGATCAATTGTGGTGAATATTATTGCACAGAGTATTTGTTGTTGTTATAAGAGTGGCGGGTAGTTCAAAACAGAACAGAATGTTATTTACACAACAATTATAATCATTTAGCCCCTCAGTATTTACACACGCACATAAATGTCGCATTAATTTTTCCCACTTTCCAAAACAGTACCAATACCACTCAACTTGTTTATAACTTTTCCTAAGTAAAATGTTGTTACGTATATTTGCTTCAAATAATATTTAATTGTGCACGCCGTATAATTAATTAACAAAGACACAAGCACACACAGCTATACAAAACTAACGATAAGCACAGAAACTTTTTTTTTGCATTGTATCATTGTTTTTTTTTTCTCTTTTTTTGTGAATTTGTTTCAAGCAGGAAAAATTCACCACACACAAAACCGACGTAAGCGCACGTTTTTGTAAATATAACAAAATTTCCAACTACGTTTTGTTTTAAATTATTGTTGAAGCTTATGCAATTGAGTAGTGCTTATAAATTTAAATCTTAATGTTCTAAGTTTTAAAAGGTATTTTATTTAAGAAACGAAATCGATTTAGCTTCGCTGAAGCGCAAATCGACGTAACCGCAACGAACGAAGCACAACAACAAAATGTTTAGGAGAGAACTTGCAGCAAGTCAAACACTGGCTGTTGCGCGTTATTGGAAAGAGGAGCAAGGTGATTATGTTACGAGGAGTTGTCACCTCGTCCGAATTTGCTGCCCGCTCCTGATGGTCTTAGAAGCTTTCGAGCAGCAAATTACAGCTGGGCAGCATTTAACATTGTTAATTAATGCTTTATGGTATTGAAAACAAATAGAGTTCCCATAGCACGAAAATCTTTCTATTTCATTCTGATGCACTGCGCTTCTCTCTCTGACAACGCCTTAAAGCATTGCTTTATAAACAACGTGTGTACGAATTAATGCTGCCAACTTTACTCATTGAAGCGTAAAAGCTTAGCACTGCCCACTCACAACAAAATTCAAAAAAATAGAAAAAAACTAGCAACAACATTTAACACACCATGTGTTATCAACTGCCGCTAAATTCGCGTTATATATCACAACTTCTCAGTGAGAAGTTCTTGCATTTAGAACACGGTAGAAACGGGTGTTCGACATATTTTATGCGTTCCTCACCCTCACCCACTTATAAGAGGAATTGGAAATTTCGTGTTACCGAATCCCGTTGTTTGTGTAGTTAAAATTGGCAGTTGTTGTAAGATTCCATCTCGTTCTTCGTTCTGCTTTCTCACTCATATTCAGTTCAACTGAATAAAAACTGTTGCGCATTCGTCTACCTTTCAGTCATCATATAGCAAGCTAATGTTGTCACGTTGTATATTTTCAATAAATTTTCAATTATTTGAATTACCATTATCTCAGATTAAGAAAATTAACAAAAATCCACTGCGAGTGCTTGATATGTGAAAAATGGATCTTAAAATCAGTCAAACTATAAAATTTGCCTGACGTCATTCATTTACAGGAACAACCTTTATAGTATCCCTTTTTTAGCTTAAATCTCTACTTAATAAAAATGTTATCACAAGTGTTATATTAGTTATTACCAATGGCTCATCATGGGTAAATTTGCTTTTAGTGCACCAATCTCTTTAGGGTCTAATGGCTTCAGCGATGTACCGCTGAATGGCGCAAGCATCTCCAAATCCCGATGTTTGTTTACAAGCACCCGCTGTTCCGACCGTAGAACGTTTATCTGCATATCGATTTGTTTTTGATCTACAGCCCATATCAGGAATGTATTAGCCAGATGATTTTCTTTGCTTTTGGTTCAGATTACTTACCATTCCTTAGCAATTCTAGCGCTTTGTCCCGTTTCACTTTTATCAACATACTGCCAACTGTTATCCAGGTTTTTTGGTCACTTGACTTTTCGACTAGGCGAATTGCCTCTCGAGTACTTTGACGACGTTTGTCCAGCTCTACTACTTCCTGCTTATTTGCAAGAACTTTATCAGCCACTTCTTCGGTCTTGCGAATAATTTCGATTTGCTTAGCCATATCAGCCTCCATGTCGGTATATTTCGAAAGTTAAGATACAAGATACTCAAAAGTTAGAAAGCATACGAAACGTTGTTATTTCTTCAAATCAATCGGCAGCTAAGGTTACCAGTTTGGCATTAACTAAAACTTGATTAGATTTGATTGATTGGGTTGCACTCCAGAACAGACCATTGGATATGGAATCTGCAATTTTATCAGAATAATTTGTCACACTTAGATCCTACCTTGAAGTAAGCTTACTTCTTGTTGTGTTGTCTTTTACTGTATGATTAGTTTAAATAAAAATCTAAAATTAGTGCGCGATTTTTTACTTATTATAAATCAATAAATTTTTTGTATTAATCTATTAGTATTGTCTAGATTAGATCTTTATAACTTAAGAATTCTAACATTATCAATTACACCGACGATTAAGTTTTAAATCATATAAATTTTCGCAGAAACTACAATAAAATCGCCGGTTTTTTAAATGCACTACTTCGGGTTGTCTGGTCACCCTAACATATGAGCAACAGCTTGCAGAAAAAAAAAGGAAAAAATAGACGCGTAGCTGCTGTGATGGCAGTAAACAATTGAAAGTTACTTTGCTTATTTGGTGTAAATGTCTAGTAAAAAACGTTTTCGTTAAAATAATAATAAGTGTTCCACACAAAGTTGAACCAGAAACAAAACAAAAAATGCTACTCCAAGATTTTCGACTAGCATCCTTCTTTTCAACGCTTTTTCTACTTTTCCTTTGTTTTCAAGGGTCAGCAACAGATGAGGTAATAATTAATTATTTATGTATTCTTGAATCTAGTGTTGTTTCTAACAAAGATGCCACGTTCGCAAGTGCAACATATGGTTATTTCTAGAAGTGTTCAGTTTCATTTTCAAATTTTTCCTATTGATTATTTACATTACCTGATACACATATGCATACTAGTTGCAAGTTTATCAGTAATAAAAGTATTACCTTATCTTATATAGAATCCAAATGGTGATTATCTGCCGAATCCAATCGGTTTGGCCAGCGGTAATGATCGGCTGCAACAAATCATGAAAGGTGTAGGGCCGGGCGAGATAAACTGGCCGCAAAGATCGAAACCAGAACCTATTAACGTGAAGACCGAACTTGCCAAATTAAATACCAGTAAGTATTATACTATTAAGTTAATGTGAATATATCCAAGTCAACGATTACAAACTTTTTACAGCCTATGTCTATCAGAGTCACTGGCCAGCGGAAGATATTAAGTTTAAGTTAGGCTCAGTCACTGCAGTCAGTTTCGATAAGGACGGCAATGTTGTTATATTCCATCGTGTTGATCGCCTTTGGAATCAACGTACATTTGACGTGTACAATCGATTTCAAGAGACTTACAAAGGTCCTATAAAGGAAAGCACTGTATTGGCCTTAGATCGCAATAGCGGAAAAGTGCTTTATGATTGGGGCAAAAATATGTATGTTCAAAAAATGTTGCTCAATAATTTCGAAAATTTTATAATGTTAAATACATTTAAAGGTTTTATATGCCACATGGTTTAACTGTCGACAACGAAGACAACGTATGGCTTACTGATGTCGCATTGCATCAGGTCTTCAAATTTGGGCCACGCGGCGGTGACAAGAAGCCATTGCTGACATTGGGTACTGCACTCTCACCTGGCAACAGTAAAAACAAATTCTGCAAGCCAACTTCGGTGGCAGTCCTCGATAATGGTGACTTCTTTGTTGCCGATGGTTATTGCAATGCGCGTATATTGAAGTATTCAAAGACTGGTGATTTTTTGATCGCCTGGGGTCAAAATTCCTTTGCCGGACAGTCGTATGACGTGGCACCGCACAATTTCTTCGCAATACCACATGCGCTGACACTGGTGCCCGAGCAACAGTTACTCTGTGCGGCCGATCGTGAAAATGGACGTGTGCAGTGTTTCTACTCAAGCAACGGCACATTCCACTCACAGTACCACAATCAGTTGATTGGCGACCGTTTGTTTAGTATGGCCTATACGCCAGCAAATGGTAAGCCTGATTGTTAAGAACCTTTAGCTGTTAAAAAATATAATATTTTATTTTCTACTAGGTGGTGAACTTGTCATCGTTAACGGTCCTACCGCCGGCTTTGGCATCGAACCTGAGCATTACAACGAGGTGCATGGCTTTGTTATGAACATGCGGTCCAAGCAAGTTATCTCGAAATTCGGTCCCAACAATTTACAGTTCGAGAACCCACATGATGTCGCCGTAACCGTTGATGGCAATGAGATTTATGTTGCCGAACTGGACCCAATGCGTATACATAAATTTCTGCACAAATCACTCGCCAAGCCCATGTCACTCTCGGCGGCCAGAGCCAACGCAACAACACTATCTAGCAGTTCTATAACCAAGGCAGATGAAACTATTGCAGATAGCGTAAAGGGCGACCAATCGGCAGAGGTGGTGCATAGCCGGCCAAGTGGCACTGCAATATTAGTGGCCTCCTTAATGCTACTCTTCGCTTTTCTCACATTTGCTTTGTCGCTGTTGGTGGCACGCCGCCGTAAACGAGGTAATAAAGCTTTAAGCCTAGCCGAGCCAAGTGATTTGGTCTACCGGAGATTGGCAGCTCCCAACACAAGTTTGTGCTGAATTGCGCCTGCCAGCCAAGACTGACCCAACTACTTCAGTTACTTATGCACGAATCCTTAAAAAATAAAAACTGTACTGTCCATTGAAGCTCACTCCCGTTTTCAACATCAACTGTATTATTTTTTTTTCTATTTTTCTTTTTTTACTTTTTGTTTTAATTCGATTTGTATGTGAATATTTTCTATGTATTTTTGTACGATTTTTATATGTTCATATTTTAACTTAAGCACATAGTTTTTTGTTATATACAATTGCGTGTGATAATTATTTGCAGCTGATTTACACTCATTCCTATGTGTACGCGTGTACCATTTGTTTATTTCTTACATATACTCTGTTGCATTTTAAGTAATCTCATTTTTATATACACAAATAAATATAAATTTTTTTTCTAAAATTTATGTGATCATATTTTTTTTTTTTTGTAATGCACACCGTTTTATTTTTTTTGTTTTATTATGTGTCTGAAGTGTGTGTTGAATGCATTTTGTTATTAATAACGAATATTGCCACACATGCGCTAATATAATATTTAATTCATGTTAAAATCTGCAGGTTGCATGCCTTTTGGCACACAGAATCGTCGGCATGCCTGGGACAAGCCCGAAGGTTTTAAGCTTGGTGGTCTACTGCTTGATCGCAGCACGCGCAGTGGCTTCGAGAAACTCGATCAGGACGCAAGCGATGAGGAACGCGAAGCTCCTGCTAACTTGCTCAATAGCGCACAATTCGCCTAATAAGCTGTCAACTGCACGCGTTTGTAGCTAAAAATGGACCAAAAATTACTAAACTTGCGTACATTCCTTGACAACAACAATCTCAGAATTTATTTGAATTTGGCATTAATGAGAATTGCTTAGTGTACTCCTCGTGCCCGTCTGTCTGCGGCATGTATGTTTTAAATGAATTTTTATTAAATAATATTTTACAAATTATACATTATATATTTATTTTTTGTTAAATTCACAAATAGTTTTAATACAAGTCGATTTGCGACTGCATCCTTTCGTTGTTCGAAGCAAACACGCGCGAATTTAACAATGTATTATAATAAACAAAACCAAAGAAAAAAAAATTACATAATTAGTTAAGAATAGTTGTTTTTTTTTTATTCCAAAATTTTTTTCTCATTATACCAACTTATAACTATGCGGAAAATCTATTTCAGCTTGCCAACATAAACTACAGGTATGTAAAAATAATCAACAACAATTTCACACTCATCTCAAAAGAACACTTAATTATAGTCACCGGAATCTTTGATTAAGAGAATAATACAGCAGCAAAATGGACATTGATAAGAGTAATTGGACTGATTGCTTTACAAATGCGCCTTCATGAACGGCTTCAGGTATTTGTGGAATGACACATTGACTGGCTCTTTGTTCAACGGATTCTTCCTCGTCGAAGCAAAAATATGCTCATAGACATTGCCATCATAAGCGCCGAGTGCAGAGTCCAGCACGCGATCGTGCAGATCGAAACTATCGACCACAGCGACTGCATTTGGACGCAGGCGTTTCAGACATTCCTCAAGACGCAGCTCCAGATTTGTGATGTTTTCATCAGTCAGATTGATGAACTGCAAAGCCAAGAAGTGTACAAGAAATTATGCAGGAATGAAAGAAATGGCCATGTGCTTACTCTCAAAAAGTCGCCAATGCGACTCAGGCAGGCATCAATAAGGTACAATTCCAAAACGGTTTTAAGTACGGCGCCCAGCGCCGGCGACACTTCACGCGCGGCTGCGGAAATTTCGGCATAAGCGGCATGTGCAAGAAAAGCGCGACCGTGCAGCTGTAAAGCAATAAAATTCAATTACTTCTTTCAAAATTGCGTCTAACCAAGCCACACTTACGTCAGCTGCTTGCGCCAACTCGATTCCACAGATGTTGGCAGCCACCTCGGGTCCATGGCCCTGTTTGCGGCGACGTTCTAAGCGTTCATAGGCAATGCGTATTTTGCTAAATGAAAACAGAAAAATAACAGAAAGATGAACTCGGATTCTAGCATACGCAACAAATAAACGTTACTCACTTTGCGGCTACAAATTGGAACGCCTGCACGATGGACACCAGCGAACCATCGAAGTTGACGAACTGCTTTAGGGCTAAGGCTTCGTTAATGTACGCCACCGTGGGCACCAGTTTCTGGCCATTCAGTGCCTGGCCATAGACCTTGACCAGGTAGCGAGCGGTTTGCAGTAGCATTACTGTGTTCTCGCCCTCGTAAGTGCACACGGCGGTGGACATGCCGTAGATAGTCGGAAAGTTTGAGCAATCCATATAGCCGTGACCGCCACACGAGAGACGGCACGTCTCCACGCCGGCCGCTGCATCCGCGCTGCAAATCGCCTTCAGGCAGCACGACAACGCATGCATCTCGGGCAAACGCTCGAGATCGCCCTGCTCGATTTCACCCGACAGCACATTGTACATATTCCAGACATTGTCTCCAGTTGTCTTGAAGACAATCGCTTTTGCGATTTGTGGAAACAATTTCAGCTGTTGCGTCGTATGGTCCATAATCTGTGGCTCTGGCAAGTTTGGGTCGATCGGGCTCTGGCGCCGCACAGCCGCGTAACGCGTCGCAATGGTCGCCGCTTTGGCCAGACTCTGTGCCGTGTCGCGTATGAGGGCGCAGCGAACAAACATCATAGTGCCATAGGTGAGTACGCTGTTCTTCGGCGCCACGTAGGTGCCATCTGGCAGCACCTGTTGATTCTTCATGAGCATATTGTTTAACGGCACACGCACGTTCTTAAGACCCAGATAGCCATTGTTGACCGCTTTCATTCCCAACTTGGTGCCAATGTCTCCCACATCAATGCCAGGCAACGGAGCATGTGTCTCTGAATCGCGCAGTTGTACAACGAACGGCGCCAGGCCGCGGAAAACGCCCTTCGTGTAAAGCTGTGCCACGACAATAGCGTGATTCGCCGTGTGACCCACTGAAAGCGAACAATAAACACAATTAAAAATATGCATAGGCAGAGCAAAGGCAAAAAGGTTCAAAGGTTGGCATGCTTTTGGTTACTTACAACCCCCTGGCCACCACTTGTAGGCACTCAAGGTTGGCGTATTAATCACGAACTCCTGCGTTCTCTCATCGTATTCCGCGCGGGTTTCCAAACCACGCAGGAACGTGCCGTGGCCCAGCTCGGTCTGCGCGTACGTGCCAATAATGGAGCAGTCCCAGGCTTTACTCAGCCACTCGACCTGCTGCTCTGTGGTGCCTTGACCCATTATCGTCGGCACGAACATGACGTAGTGCAGCGTCAGTGGATTGCCCTCTTTCAGTATCGCTGCACCCAGTGAGCCGCCCAGCAATGCGCTGCAATTCAAGAACAAAAATTAGTCCATTTTCGATTAACATGGCAGTGGCACTTACTTGTAGGTGTCCACGCTATCCTCGCCCTCGGCACGCAGCTGGCGGATCTTCTCGCCAATTAGGCATGCCTTGCGCACACTGTGCTCATACAGTTCCTTGTGTGACAGATAGGAAATCGGCAAATCATCCTCCAATGCCGGATCCTCGAGAAACATTTTTTCTGTATATATGAATCCATACGCAAGAATTCATTAAAAGTCATTCATTTCATCACTAAACATATTGCGTGACTTAAAACGAACTTTGTGCTACATTTTAAGTCGCTTGCGTCAAATGAAAAATAGAAATTCTGATATGAAACAACATTTAAGCGATGTTCGTAGTACATAAAGCTCGCACGTCGATTGATTCTCTTACATACAAATGTACATATGTATGTACATACAAAGTATGTAAATCTATGAGATAAGGCGACATCTCGATAGAAACTGCGTATTTAATTCATCTCTATTCTGGCCGAGCTATTGTGTGATCCTTCAGACTACAACCATGCGGAATTCTGTGAGGAAGTAGTCTTATCAAAAATGTTAACTCTCTCACATCTAAGCCTTGTATACAGAAGATAATGCTAAGACCGTGATTTAAGCCATTTCACGCTGCGAATTGTATGTAAGCTGTTGATCTCTATTAAATGTTTCCTGTATTCCATACTTATGCGTCGACCCTAAAATATCTGCAAAACTGCGACACAACTCATGATTTGTCATAATTTATATTAATTGGCTTTCTTTTATCTTTTTTAAAATAAATAACCGATAAAATTGAATATGCATACATAAATACATACATATGTTTGTGGACAAGATACATTTAAATTTATGCGAATTAACACGTGAATCACAGATACTTCAATAGTTCGTAGACAATATAGTGAAAAGAAAGGAAAAGCGAATCAAAACAAAAAAGCTAAAAATTCATTCATTAATGCAAATCCATATGTTAACTAATGGTTATAGTTTGTCTACATACATATGTATATCAAAACAGAAACGATCTTAACGACAGTCTGCAAGTGCTTATCTTACAGTTCGAAGATTAATCGCATTAAAAATATTAAAGATTTATAGCTTCCATGATCGCGGGCCAAAGTCCGCATAAACTATTAAATCGCTATCGGCACGTAACCCTCGAGGCTAATCCGAAATAACGTTGCAAAATATCGAATGCAAAGAGAGTGCATGACCATTTATTTAGCGACCGTTTGAATGGTTAAGTTGCTGATGTATGTGTGTGCATATGTGTTAGCACTACGCTACTGCGTAAAGTACTGGTTATGGCTTAACAAGCTGGACTTGCGAAATAATGGCTCGTTAAGTGAACCTGCTAGCGTTAAAATGAAATAAAAGGAAATCTGGTACTAATATACGCGAAGTGTATGACGTGTACGAAATTCACGAATTTACATATGTAGGTTAAAGTGCAGCCAGTTGGGTTTCACACATACCCAATGCCTTCTTTTCCTCGTAGCGCTTCTTTCCGCCAGCCCACCAAACAGAAAACTCTTCGGTATTAAACGTCGCCGTATTGCGTTCCTTTTGTAAATCGGGATTCACTGTGCTCACTGGCATTTTTGTGCGTTTATTTTACACAGTTAATACGGTAAAATTATTTATTTATATATATTTATTTATTTTATTGCACCCGTTGCACTTTATTAACATAAGCTCTACGATTGTCTGTTTCAATTCGAAACTGGTTTTTCTACATATAAACTGACGCTTCTTAAGTTGAAACAATCGACCGTTGTGTTTGGTATAAGCGCACTAACTGAAAAAATGACGCAAAATTATTACTACTCAACTAAAGTTGAGTGTAATTTAGACTGATTTTTTTTTTCATTCCAATCTCTCGAAAAAACAGCAAGCATTCCCATTGCGAGTTAGATTGTGAGATGATTTTTATAACAAATTCTCTAATAGCTAACTTGGGGAAATCTAATCGTAAAGTGCAAACATTTATTGTTCCTGAACTTTAACTATGCGGTCGATGTGTAAACCAAAATGGTTTGAACGTTTCTACCGAATTCATTAAATAACTGTCACTGGTATTGTTTTTATTTATCAACATATGTACAAACGGAAACTACGTTACTATGACTCTAACGCGAATACCATTGTTTAACATATTGTTGTTGTAGTGAAACATACAAAGCACATTTACATATATAACGAAAATCAGCTGTTCGCGCATATGTGCTTGAACCGCATAAACGACGACACAAGTAGAAACGACAACAAAGTGGAACGATATAAATTTTTTGTGCAGGGCTGCAGCAAGCATTAAGTCACCACATAATCCACACAACGGAATATTTAAATGCACAATATTTATTGCTTATGTTGTATTGCTTATACATGCGTAAATACGCATATCTTTGGTTTAGTACAAATATATAAATGGTTAATCTCTATTACAATCATCCAAGAAGCACTTTTTAGCCTAAACCACAACTTATTCGAGACAAACATTCGGCCGTCACGCAGTTTATTTTCATATATAACTCGAAGTAAGGCCTTTTTGAGTGTACATTCCATACATGTGAATGTTTGTATATGAATGTGTTCCACAAAACCATTCTTCAGTCGTTATCAAAGTGCATGGGGGTGTGGTTGCAGCTCATGCATGTGGTGCTGATGATGACCATTTGTATTATGTGGCTCAAAGATGCAACCGCTGGCGCCGCTCATATTTGTCTGTGAGATTTCGTCGCTGTACCAATGCATTTGATGATCATTTACTTGTGTATAATCGGTGTGCATTTGCGGCTCATTGCGTTGAATTTTGCCAGAGTAATTGTCCTGCTCTAAAGTTTGACTCCAATCCATGCGTGTTTGTTGAAACGGCAAATGGCGATTCGAGTGCTGCATGTGATGAAACTCAAAAGGCCAACTCTGTAGGAATAAAGAAAACAAGTTGAAGCAGTGGAATTAGCAATTGTATGCAGATTGCATGCACTTGCATGTTTGAATTATAAGATAAATATTAAATAACATTTGTTGCTTGTAAGTATAAATCGCATATGTATTTACAACATACATACATATGTATATGTATGTAAGTACTTCTGTTAGTGACACACAGCACCCTTTGTTTATTTAGACGATTTTGATTGTTTTTAGAGCCTCTTTAATTGCCAAGCCAAATAATAATAATAATAGCCTCATTATCAGTTCTATAAAAACATAAACAAGCAAGAAAGGCATACGCATACATACACACATACATACGTAGGCAGGAAGATATTTTCGTTAATAAACAGATGTGTGTGTGTGTGTGTATGCATATGCGTATGTGTACATTTGGCCTATTGTAGGCATTCATTCGTACGAGTATTCGTTCACAAGTTCCCACAATGGTACGATTAGTCTGCCATAGACTAATGGCGCGTGCGTTCTTTTTGCTAGACATTCGTAAACAAAGAGGGTGTTAAACGCACCATCAACGCATCCGGACGGACAGGCGCAAAGAACCCGCAAACGGATCGCTGCCATATGTGCACAGACCGACAAGACCGACATTGTTTTGCTAAAAATTTGACGCATTTCAAGCCAACACACAAACAACTGATCAAATAAATTATACCAGGCCTTACAGAAAAAAAACTCCATAACACTTTCCTTAGTCTGCAAGATGTTTCACCCAGCAGCACTCGTGTGATAACTTCATACACATTGTTATGAAAATGTCAAAACTCTAAAAAAAACATTGCAACATTAAAATTTTCCTATTACGTTAATGTTTGGACATAATGTCACCAAAATGAAATAAATATGATTCCAAGTGTTTTAGGTCAGGACACAAAAAACTAACAAAAAGTCAATTTTACAGGCCAAAATAATACATCCTTCTTTCAGGTGGTGATCTTTCATTTGTTTTCGATCAAAATTCTTGGTCTTGTATTTTCATTGCGTTGCAATTTTAATTTTAAGGACAGGTACTGAAGTATCTTGATGACATAATTCAGTTGTAACCAAGTGAAATCCATCTAAAATTATGTTTGCATTAAAAAAATCATCGCAAAATTGAAAAAAAAATTTTTTTTCGGTAACAACTTTTTTAGTGTGGAAAAGAAAGAAAGAATATAGCAATTTATTTTTATATTTATATATTTCATATGAATATTCTGAAAATTTGCATAAAAAGCCACGTTCCGTTTTATTAGAAACACTGAGACAGAAACACCAATTTCTGAGCGCAAGCATTGCAGATCTCAAAAAATTAACTCTAAAATTATAGAAGAAGTTATTGCTAAGCTTATGATGAAGCATTAATCTTGAACAATTTAGAACTTAAGTCTACAATGATGGACGCAATGCATGAATGCCGCGTATATATCCCTTAATATCGAAAGTGAACATCGAAAAGAGGCTGGCTTTCACTTATGATATTCTTTTTTAAACTTTTTTAACGTCTATACATCCTTACATTCATATAGATTTCAATCAATGCAAGTGTGCTTGACATACTTTCTGCAACTGATTGGGAATATTCCCAAAGCATTTTCCATCATATAAATATAAGAGACTCGTTCTGACCAATTTATCAGAAAATATTCCTAAAACATTCTCAGGAATATCAACAACAACTTCCCAAAGTTTCGTCTAGATCGAATTTGTGTTTCAGGAATCGATACGAAAATGACAAACATAAACACTTCTACTTCCGTTTTGGTTCATTTTCTTTTTTAGCTGTTTAACTTATTCACCATCAAACTACAATATTGCCTGTGATCCGGGCACTTCGACCATTGTCTGGATTATTGATTAGACCTAAGAAGCTTTCTGAGCACAAATTGCATCTCTAGTCTATATTCTGACCCTTGGCTTAGTGAATTTCAAAACGAAGGAGCATGTTTCACTGAACATTTCGTTATCTTTAGATAAGTAGAAGCCGTTCTTGCATCGGTGCAAGATTCAATAGTCAGTTCTGTTTTAAATTTGATCAAATTTTTATTATACCCTTGCAATTATTGATTTTATCCTGTGACAGTTGCGGAGACACAAATGATGACTAACATGTTGTCCATTTCAAATTTGTGATAATGCGAGATGCCACAAACACTGTGTGAATTCGTTAAGTAAGATCCGAATTGAAAACCCGCAAATCATTAGTTTAGAAAACAAATAAACTCCAAAACTTCGTGTAGAACATTCTGACTGATGATGAGACGTGGTGTTTCTAATACGATACGATTCAAAAACCAAAAAGGCAAAATTTATAAGAAGTTAATTTCACTTGGCCAGACGGAAGAGACCTTGAGGTCTGTTAACTTGAGAAGGAAATGCATTATTCTTTTGTCATTCATGCCTTCACTAGCTTAGATCTGCCCAGAAGCTTTAAATGGGATTTTCATAATGCTGGACAAGCTAGAATAATTTGTTCCATTGTTTGCTTTTCTTTTCCAACAAAGTTTCAACTAAAATTTAAGGAAATTCCTGCTTGAATTTCATTCATTGTGCCAAACAGTTCAGGGTATGCAACTGTCATGGATTTGAATAGTCTGAAGCCAAGATAAACCCACATACCGGAATAATGATGCGATGAGTTCGGATTCAATATTAAACGATTTGAAGTAGTTGCAAAATATAAAAAATGGCTTTCCAATTATGTACATAAATTTCTTAGTGGCCCATATAAACTGTTTTCAGATAGTACCGTTAATAAGCGGAACCATACTAATCGAAATATTCTCATATTCTGGAGCATTATAATTTTCAAACTTTTATTGAAACTATTCAATGAAATCATTAAATTAAATGCATTTCTCGAAAAAACCAAAAAAAAAAAACTCAAATATGATTTTCAAAACGTCTGTTACTAGTTTAGAGCATCCAATTATTATCTAAATTGCGCTCAACAATGTACATAACATATAAACATGGAAACAAAGATTACTTGAATATGTTGCTGGGTTGATGATTGTTTACCTTGTCATATTTTCTTAAGGTTTTGCGGATGCGGTTGGCGACGCTGTGAAATGGGAAAGTGTCCCCAAAAACGGCGACAGTTTGCACTTGGATGCCACTCATTTCACACAGACGTCGAAGTTTGAAATCTTTAAAAATAACACAGTCAACGGCTTCTAATCTTAAGTGTTCGCGTAGATATTTTCTAGCTCAATGTCCGTCCCATTGTCGCACTGTCAGTCATATTCATTTTTGAAATTCACAAAAGTATCGCGTTACAGGAAAAAAAAAAAGTACAAATAAAAAAAAAAACACACATACATACTACTATACTATGTATGTACATATATACTTCTGCATACATATGTACATAACTTTAAGTTTCGTTTGAGTTTTCGCTTGGTCGTTTGCTGCTTGCCGTCGGTGGAATTAGTTTTCCATTTATTGCTGCCGTTGGGTTTGTGTGCCTGCAGCTTGCAGCAGCAACGCTAATCACTCGTTTAATCACTGCATACCTCCCCCCCTCACCCTCCCATTGCGTACTTTACGGACACTCGCGACTCTCGACCTTGGCCCCCAATAATATGCTGATGTGCTGTGACTATGCTGCAGTGCAGTGTAGATGTCAGCAGAATTAGTGGCACAACTACCCTCCTACACACACACACACACACACACACACACACACACACACAGTAGTTGAACGTTTCATTTAGAAAACCCATAATTTCCCGTATGGATCAAGCGTCGCGCGACACGAATCAAAATCAAACACGCATCCCGCACAATTGCAGCGTGATCTGTTATTTTTTTTTCCTTCTTTTCTTTTTCGTTTTTTTTTTTTTTTTGTGACGTTGATGTCGAAAATTGACAAAGTGCAGCTGCAGGTGAATGCTCATTTGATTTGTGCAGAAGATTTAGTGACACTTCGTTTTGGTCGCGACTGTTTAGCGTTGACATACCGTTAAGTGGTGCCACTGACATCACTTAGATCGCAAAGCAACAATGCTCATTGTGCGCAATGCGACAAAGATCGGCCAACATATGTATGTATGTATGTGTGGATGTGTGGATGTGGATATGTTATGTGGCTATTTGCAAATTAGCAGCAAATGCAGAAAATTGTGATTCTGATTATTGTGCTTACCATGCTTTGGCCGTTGTGATGGAAGGCGAATGGGCCGCCGGGTTCGGCAAAGTGCGTTGCATCCAGGCTGTCGCCGCTGACGTTTGTGCCGCCACTTTCGACGGTCGCAATTAGCTGTTTTATGTAGAGCGTGGCCAAACGCAGCGTATCCAGTTTGGACAGCTTCGTGTCTGGCGGAATGTTGGGTAATTTGGTCTTGAGGCGTCCGTACGCGCTCGAGAGCACACGCATGCGCATCCGTTCGCGCGCATTGGCCGCATTACGTTGCACCGGCGGCTGGCCATTGCGTGAACCTGATGGTGATTGCCACAAATATGTATAACAACAACAACAACAATAACATACAACAACTTTCCACAAATGGCGGAACTTACTTTGTGAACTCGCGTCCTCATCGAAGTCATCGTCGTACAGCTCGAAGGGACTAGAGGCGCGCTTTTTACGCGGCATTACTTTAATATTATTATTATTATTATTATTATCAACGTTAACCGTTAACCGTTAACCGTTAAATCTATTTGTATAATACTTTTCTCGGCTCTTAACACTCACAAGTCACACATTCGTATATGGCATATGAATAATTGGATAAATCACAAACGTTTTGCACCGTCGCGTTCTGACATTTGTGTGTGGTTTTGTTTTAGAAAATATATATGCGGCACTTACATGGAACCAAGTGTCTGGGACCACGCGTCACGAAATTCTGATGCAACGACTGCCTAGTGTCGCCTATTTACGTGCTCATTCGGAATTGTGCTGTGGCTGCGCTCCTGGGACTATTTTTGGCACTTGAGGGCGGCGCATATGTGAAAATCTGTTTACGGTCGGCTCTGATTGGGTTTCCACGCGCTCGCAAATAGACAAATAGCATAACAACAACAAACCGAAAATACACATGCACATATGGCGGCCTGTCGACAGAACGCGCCAGATTGGTCCACGGCCGATCAGCGAAGACAGCATCAGCAGTAGGTAATTTGTAATCCATACATATCCACACATACACACACACATATATATATAAATACATACATACACATATATGCATATGAGAACGATTTAAAACAATTGGATAAATTCTTAAATCATTTTTAGGGCAATCAATTCAAATGATACAAAAGTAAAGAACTTCGAAATTATTATATTACATATATTTATAATTATACGCATGGGCTTGCGTACTCTTCCTTCTTTATACCTATAAATTAGCCAGGTCTGTGAGACTCCCATGCAGTGAAGCATAGAAGTATCGTTGCCTCCAAAGGAACGCGATCCTTTTAAGTCTTCAAGAACAAATACCAATCAGTCAGCAAAATTTGGCATATTCTTTGATACAACTTTGCTCAACGACATAAATATTTTAGCCAGCAAAGCTCTTCAAGAAGCAAAGAAAATTTCATGTTGAGCGAAAACTGAATTTAAACAGGTGAATCTGCTTGGTAATGCTGCGGAAAGGAATGTGTTTCAGCTGAATGATAAATTAGTCCATGTGTAATTAAAAAAAAAAGAACAAGAAACACACAAATTGCAATATAAAGATGCTACACAGTTCTGACAGTGAATTCCAGCCGATACATCAAATTGAAGGCACCTCCTAGGATAAGTTCGCCTATAATACGAGGCTACAATGCTACCAATTCGTAATCAAATTCACTTCATATGTATTTATTAATTTCGACAGTTTTATATAAATGTTGAGCTTTCGCTCTCGAAAACAAAACGAAGAGATTGGCCACCTAGGCCAAGCCATCCAAACGAAAGTAAAACATTGTCACATGAACGAACTGAAAAGCCATATAATAAAAGAACCCAGCGATACCCTTATACAAAATAAGTGAAGCAAACATAAAACAAAATGGGAGCAAAGTTCAGTTGCATTATCAATTTGTAGTCATTTTGTTTGCGGACTTTTCTTACTTTTCTCTAAGTTTTTTGGATGGTTCCACTTTCATATCTATAACCCATTATGCTCAAGATCTGCTTTGCTTACTCTATGTAGAGCAAATAGGTAACAAAGTACTTAAATAATACAATTTATGTTAACTGAATACAAATTAACACTTTCACAATATTGTTCCGATCAAATGAAAGCAACTTCAGCTGATCAGTAATATTTCCGAAACTTTTCCAGGCATGTCCAGTAAAATATTTCAGTATGCATTTTTTACTTATACTCTTGTTTGGTTGAGCTATAATGTTGCTACAGTGAAAACTCTCTTAAGCGGACACTCACCATCAGCCAACTTATGTCCATTCAAGAGTAATGTACAGTCAAGAAGTTTAATTTATAAAAAAAAAATGCATGCCTTAAAGAACTCAGAAATTGCTGATTGATTGAACAGTTTACATTGTTCCGAATAATGAACTTTGGTTAAGTTTGGTAAGTGATGCCACTTAGACCACAGTATGGATGTGTTCTGAGTCACAAGGTTGGGGGCCTAGCTAGCTCCCAATTTGATGAAACCATTCAGAGCCTTTAATGAAGCGAACAAGTTTATTTATCCCTAGTTGGTATAGGTTGTCTATGCTTCCAATGAAAGGAGACCTAGGAAACGTGTTCATCTTCTGGCCAAAGCTGGGCACGTGCACAAAAGGATTGTGGATTGCCGGATTGTTTGCAATTCCTCTTCGTTTCTGCAAGACTCCTATTCTTCTTGCGTGAGTCCCTATAAGACAATGCTCTGTCAGAAAGCATTTGCCATTGTTTGAAATAACTCTGGACTTCTTTTATATACATAATTCCCAAAGACAAAGTTCAGAAGAAATAGCAAAATATATAAATAAAATACAAAGCATTTGAGTCACGCACGCAACAATCATTTATACCATAAGGCAGCACACATCTGTTTGCATCGATAATTACGTATGATCTTGGGTTACAATATTCGCTATAGCGATCGACGTAGAAAGGTTCATTACTTAGACAAGCTGAGACGAGACACTGACGTCGCATCTAAATTGATAACATTTCCATATACAGTTTCAATTTGTATTTAGTGGTGAGCGCAGGCCTGGCACAAAAAAAAACAAAAAACACGCCCCAAGTGTATACAATGATTATCAGGACTTGTGTGACCTGCTGGGTCAATAAACCAATCAATTTATAGATTCCGATTTTTGACAAAATTCGCTTGGGCCTTGCGGCGGCCGCAGCATTAGTGCGAGTTTTGAGATCGTTTTGTTAGGTTTCTTGGATTGCTTCGATTATTTACGCGAACAAGTTTTGAGGAAGATGTGGCAAATCAGACGCAATGTCTTCAAGCAGCTGGGCCGCGCTGGATTGAGCAGAGCAGGCAGACGAAGCTTGAGCGGCGTGCAGGTGCCCGACACAGCGGATGTCGTTATCATTGGCGGGGGCTCAGCCGGGTGCCACACACTGTATCATCTGGCGAAGCGCGGCGTCAAGGCGCTGCTGCTGGAGCGTGCCAAGCTGACAGCTGGCACCACCTGGCACACGGCGGGCTTGGTTTGGCGTCTGCGACCCAACGACGTCGACATTCAGTTGCTGAACAACTCGCGCAGCATGCTGCAGCAGCTCGAAGCGGAAACCGGTCTCGATCCTGGCTGGATACAAAATGGTGGCATTTTCATAGCACACTCTGAGGTTAGTTTCATTTCATTGTGTTGAATGTTGTGTGCGACACAGTGAACCTAAGAATTGCCTAACTCTTGCAGACACGCTTAGATGAGTACCGTCGCTTGGCCACCGTCGGCGATGCACTCGGCATTGAGAATCGCATACTGGGACCGGAGGACACGCAAAAGTTATTTCCGCTGCTTGACCCAAAGGCCTTCGTAGGCGCCTTGTACTCGCCTGGCGATGGCGTCGTCGATCCGGCCATGCTCTGCGCCGCCCTGACGCGTGCGGCCACCAAAAACGGCGCACGCGTGATCGAGAACTGTGCCGTTGATAATCTGCTAGTTGAGTCGGGATCCAATGGCAAAAAGATCATTGGAGTCGCGACGCCTTTTGGTAATATAAAGACGAGCACCGTTGTTAATGCGACGGGAGTCTGGGGACGTGATCTGGTGGAGAAACACGGCTCCTACTTGCCGCTTATACCGATGAAACATGCCTACATTGTGTCCGAGTCCATACCGGGCGTGCGAGGGCTGCCGAACATACGTGATCATGACTATTCGACATACTTTCGCATACAGGGCGACGCCATCTGCATGGGCGGCTATGAGTCCAACCCCATACTGTTGGACCCTGTGGAAAGGGACTTTCATTTTGGGCTCTACGATCTCGACTGGTCAGTCTTCGATACGCATATAAAGGGTGCCGCCAAACTCTGCCCAGACTATGCCAAGTACGGCGTCAAGAGCACAATTTGCGGCCCCGAATCATTCACGCCGGATCACAAGCCGCTCATGGGCCCCGACCCCAATTTGGCTGGGCTCTATCACAACTGCGGCTTCAACTCGGCTGGCATGATGTTCGGCGGCGGCTGTGGCGAGCAGACGGCACTTTGGATTATAAACGGCCAGCCCGACCTGCCCATGTTCAGTTTCGATCTGAGACGCTTCACCGACACACAGAGCCGTTCCACGCAGTGGATCAAGGAGAAGTCGCACGAGAGCTATGCCAAGAACTACAGCATGGTCTTCAAATACGATCAGCCGCTGGCCGGGCGCAACTTTCAAATGGATGCGCTGCACGAGGACATGCTGCAGCAGCATGCCTTCATGGAGGAGAAGCAAGGCTGGGAACGGCCCGGCTTCTTCATGAGAAGCGACGCGTCGGCCGCCGTGCTGCCCTACGATTGGTACGGCAACTACGGCCATGCGCCGCACAAGGAGCACAGATACGAGGGCATGCTGCAAGGAGATCTTAAGTACAATCAGTTTTCCGATTATCATGATCTGGTAAGATTGTTGCCTAATATTTACATACATACATACATACATACATACATACATATGTGTCTATACTCTGCTAAGGCATATGTACATGCTCACATATGTATCTACATAAGCACATGTATGCACTCGCATGTATATATGCGCGTGTATGTGTGTGTGTGTGTTTGTGTTTGTATTTGCTGTATTTGTTCGTTTGTTTATTTGTTTGTTTGTTTTGTTGTTTGCTTCTTGTTGTTTGTTGTTGTTTTAAATCTTCGCCTTATTTTGCCACTTGGCGGCGGCATTTGGCATTTGGCATTTGTTGTCTGCCATGGCTCTCGGACTGATGTAACACAACTGTTTGCACACACACACATACACACCCACACACACACATAGATCGGCGAGGAGGCGCTCGCCTGCAGAAACAACGCCGTCGTGTTCAACATGAGTTATTTCTGTAAATTATACTTGGAGGGACCGCAGGCACAGCAGGCCGCAGATTGGCTCTTCACTGCGAACACGAATCGCAAGGTAGGCAAGTAAGTAACAGTCGCCTATTCAGACAATTGTGCAAACACAAACTCAACGCAGCCTCCCAACATGCCGTCATCCCACATCGCTCATTCAGAACCGTTTACACGTGTGCATTGAACAATGCCGGCGGCGTCGAGGCCGACGTAACTGTGTCACGGCTGGCTGCCGGCACGGGCGCTGTGCACGATCCCGCCTTTGGCACTGGCCAGTGCTACTACATTGTGGCGGGTGGCGCCTCGGCTTACTATACCTACACGAGCCTGCAGCGCGAGCTGCGCAGCCGCGGCTTCGACGCCAGTGTGCGCGATGTGACGGCGGACATGGGTGTCATCTCGATACAGGGGCCCAAGAGCCGCGACATCTTGCAGCAAATCGTGAACATCGAACTCTCCGATGAGCAGGTGCCGCCGAACAGCAGCGTCCTAGCGGAGTGCGCAGGCCTCGCGGCGCGTCTGTTGCGCGTGAGCTTCGTGGGTGAGCTGGGCTATGAGCTGCACGTCTCGCAGACAGCCTGCTCTAGGGTCTATAGAGCGCTGATGGCTGCTGGCGCTGGCCAGGGGCTCAGCAATGCCGGCTACAGAGCCCTGTACGCGCTGAGCAGTGAGAAGGGCTACCATCTCTGGAGCTATGATCTGCGTCCCGATGATACGCCGCTGGAGGCCGGCCTGGGCTTCACCTGTCGCAAGCAGGGTGACTACAAGGGCAAAGCGGTGGTGGAGCGTCAACGCGCGCAGGGTGTCGCGAAGCGGCTGGTCTATCTGACACTCGACGATCAGGTGCCCATCTGGGGCCTGGAGGGCGTCTATCGCAATGGCGAACCCGTCGGCTTTCTGCGACGCGCCGAGTATGCCTACGCCTTGGGCAAACCCTTGGGACAGGCATACATAACACGACCGGATGGTCAGACTGTGGATGACGAATATCTAACTGCTGGCGAGTATGAGTTGTGCGTCCTGGGCCAACGCTACAAGGCCAACTGCCATCTGCGCAGTCCATTCGATCCGCAGGGCAAACGTGTGCTCGGCATTTATAGCTAACTGTAAACTAATCCAATAACGAATTTCCAAAAAATAAAGTACAAAAATCTCAGAACTACGCCAAAGCAATTTCCCCCACTTACAGATGGCAGCCAGCATTGAAAATGTTGCCCACTAATGGAATAACTGCATAAGGATATGCATGCATATGCAAGGATATGCAAACGTATTCAACCCTCCCGCACTTTAGATTAGCAAATGCGAGTGTAGCGCACAGTAGATCAACATATACAATGATGAGGATTAAAATACGTAACTTATGCACATACATGTATACATACATACATACATACATATATGTGCAATGCAATAGGTACTTTGAAAAATAAATTAGACGCAAGCAAGGATTTTGGCCACCAGTTTGACCACGAAACTGTTCGCTGCTGCATTTGCTTCTGAGAAAGCAACTGTCGCCTTTCACTTTCCCAGGGAGGAAGAGTGAGCGTCACGCTGCGTTTCAAGTGCTTAGCGAAAGGTTCCCAAAGACAAGCGAGCGAAAGCCATAAATCAGTTCAATGCTCTGCTCGCCGCTGCTCGAGTGGCTGCGCTGCAGTTTCAGGGAATCGGTCGAGAGCAATAAAAATGATGTCAATGCCAAGGGCACAGGCATCTGCGGTTGCCTCCAACACGCCGGGATTTAATGGCTCAATTAATTTTGCCACAATGGCAATTGAATTGTTATGACACTTTGCGTGTTTCTAAGAAGGTTCCAGCGTCCGCTCTGCGCGTCTAGAAATTCAATAGCGCAGACACCGTCGTGTCTGCTGCCCGGCAGACACATCGTCGCCGTGCTCGTCTGCATGCAGGCAAGAAGTGCTTACGTCATATGTTTTTGTGTTCAATTTAGTATATTACGAAATACTGTAAGATTGACTTTGAACTTAAATTTAAAACAACAACCACATCAACAAAAAGAAAGTGGTGCCTCCTTTTGACCAAATCATACAGGTACAGCACTTTGTATTGTCTCTGTCGAAGCGCTGTTGGAGCTATTTGCGAAGTGATCCATGACCAGCTGATCCAGGGTTTTGTCATACTTGAAGATGGCACGGGCCTGAGGATTCAGGCGACAAACAACGCCGGCAGAGCCAATGTTCCAGTTCCAGCAAATAATATCACAATGCAGCATTTCCAGATCTCCTTTCAGCGAGATAACATTCTGTCAAAAAATGCATGCCTCATTAGAGATCATAGTTAGATATTTGCATAGGCATGGTACATTACTTACCATGGCCACTGTGTAATCGATTGAGTTTATCTCCTGACCGTTTATAATAACCAAATGTGTTGGGCTGCGCTGTTCATTTACGAATTTGACAACTCTCTCCTTTAAGAACTCAGCGGAGGCATAGTCCAGCTTTTGCTTTACGTCGACCAAAACCACTTCATAGCCATTGATCTGTTGAATGGCAAACTTACTTTAGCATATCAAATCAAAATAGTCTCCTAGAGGCAAAATCTTAAGATCCAACCGGTCTGTGCAACTAAGCAATCATATATATGAAGTAGGACCCCAACTTTTTATACCGTGTACCAAAAAATGATAAAGGCTATATTAAAGTTGTGCAAATGTATGTAACAGGCAGAAGGAGGCGAGGCAGACCCCACAAAGTATATATATTCTAGATCAGCACCGAAAGGCGAGTCATTCTAGACATGTCTGTCTGTCCGTCTGTCTATAAGAACAAACAGATCTCGGAAACGGTAAAACCTACAAACCACCAAATTTGGCACGAAGACTCGCCCAATACATAGGCATAACAATCGATATTCGACCTATAGCAAATAACTGCCATAGGAATGATCGGCCGAAAACCCACATTTAGTAATCAAAACCCTTTTGTTTTTCAAGATATAGTTACCAAATTTTGTATTCAAAAGTTTTAGCCAATGCCTAATCACATATCTCAATATTATATATATCGGCTTCCTATATCATATAGCTGCCATAGAAACGATCGGCCGAAAAACAACATTTACTGAGAAAAACTTTTTGTTTACTAAAATATCGTTACCAAATTTTGGACTTAACGATCTTGATTAATATCCAATCATATTCCCGATAAATATCGGTTTACTATAACATATAGCTGCCATAGGAACGATCGGCGAAAAAATGCCTTTTACTAAAAAAAAAAAAAAATTTTTTTTGTCTTGAGATATCCTTACGTAATGAATTCAAAATATTAAAGCAACAAAAAATTATATTCAGTTTTAGATTAGTTACAGGATTTTCTATAGTCGGTTACGCCCGACTAGAGCCCTGCCTTTCTAGTTAATATTATAATATGTTTATTAATGTCCCAACTAAAAAGCAATAGTTTAAAGAGGTCCAGCCGATCTCATTGTTAAACTAAAGACCGCAAGTGCCAAGTTAGCTTTTTGATAAACAATAAAAGGGATTGCATAGCAGCTCCTATATTTGCAGACTAGTGTATGGTAAGAAGTTCCATTTAGCAAGAGTGCTATGCCCTTGCGGAACTATAATCCGTCTGTCATAATAAGCGAAGTAAAGTTTGGTAAACCCCTATGCTCTTTTAAACGGCGCACAACCCATCACTTTATAAAGATGTATGTACCTTCTCACTAGTGACCAGCAGCTGAGGCCGCGCGCTGCTGTAGAGTATGTAAATTAAGTTTGCGCCAATGCCACACAAAATGCCATATTCCAAGCTCCAGAAGAGGCAAGTGATCAGCGTAACGACAAAGGGCAGCAGGTCAATTTCTGCAAATTATAGGAAGCAAGTATACTATATGTGGCACATGAATAGTTACATGCGAAAACTTACTCTTCGATCTCCACATGTCGGCGATCTTGTGCAGCTCCACCAGCGAAATCATGGCGGCGATGATAATTGACGCGAGTGTGGACTTCGGTATGAAATAGAACGTCTGCGTGAGAAAGGCCAAGGCCATCAGCACCAATGCGCCGGTGACGGCACCGCCCAGCGGCGTCTGCACGCCACTCGCATTGTTAACAGCTGTGCGAGTAAAGGAACCAGTGACCGGCATGGACGACACGAAGCTACCCATGATGTTGCACATGCCGAGCGCAATCATTTCCTGTGAGGCATCGACAACTTTGCCTTTCGCTAAGAGAGAGAGAGAGAGAGAGAGAGAGATAGACACACACACACACACAAGTAGTTGTTATGATTACTTAAGGCGGACAAGCTGCTGCTGCCGGTAACTTACAGAAAGCTTTTGAGATGGCCACAACTTCCAGTATGGCGATCATCGGGATCGAGCCGAGCGATGTGCCATATGTGCTGACCATTTCGAAGAACGAGACGTATTCACCATTGACCGTTGTACTGAATGGCGGCAGTTTGAAGGGCGGCACTCCGGCGGTGATGTTGCCCGTAACGTTGAACGGCTGAGTGCCATCCCGACTAAGTATATAGGCAAGGAACGTGCCAATGATGACTGTTAGCGCGTTGCGTGACAATGACAGATACTTCCAAAACACCCGGTTGCCGAACTTTATGTCCTTGACGTGCTGCAATAAATGAGGCAAGATATTTAGTTCGCAGACCTACTACAAGCCAAACAGAAGCAATCACCTTCATTGAGAGCAAGAAGATCAGACTGAGCACGCCGAGTAGCGAATCGTTGCGACGTATCGACGGCAAATGTCGAAAAAAATTGCCCCAGGCCGCCAGAAACTCATTCGAGGGACCTGCGCCAAGTAAGTGACAAGCATTAGATCATTAGACCATCAATCAATCAATCAACATGCGATAGCAACCTACTTTTCAAGCCAAACAGATTATTGACCTGCGCACTGCCAATCGTCACAGCTGCCGCCATGGTGAAGCCCGTGATCACGGGTATCGATATAAACCGCACAAGCACGCCCAGGTTCAGCAAGCCCAGCAACAGGATAATGCAGCCAGCCAAAAAACAAACGAGTACCGCATAATCGGGACTGATGATGGCATACTGATGCACCATAAGCGCCATTATGGCGGTAGTCGCTACACGAACGTTGAGGTAAGATAATTAAAGGTAAAAACAATAACAACAACAACAAAAGAGTATAAATAATAAATACCGATTGTCACATCCTTGCAGGAGCCAAATACAATATAGGTAAAGCAGCCCATGAACGCCGAATAGAGCCCATACTGGGGCTGAAGCCCCGCCACAACGCCATAGGCTATCGCCTGCGGAATGGTGGTCAGGCCGACTGTGAAGCCGGCTATGAAGTCCTGCATTAGATACGCTCCGCGATACTTTGGCAGCCATTTCAAGATCGGAAATTTGTTTGTAACCGTTGCTGGGCGACAACACTTCCGGCCGCTGGCTTGGAGCAGCGTACACACATCTGGCAACTGCTCGCGATAAAGATTATCTAAAATAATCAAACGAATTCATTTGTGGTCATTAAACTCATAAATATTGAACGGTTAATACGATACACAGGTACGTAGGTATGTATGTATGTATGTGCATACTTATATCAAAATTTGAAATCTTCTGGATTCTACGTGATTCGATAAGTAGCACTCATCATAAAGATCTACACTACGATTCTGCTTCTTCGTTTTAATAATTCCACCCCACATCTGCTTGTCAAGCATATTTCTCCGAATAGTTTCAATTAACTTGAAGTTGCCTATAGAAAGTTAAATACCTCAAAAAAAAACTAGAAAGGCAGGGCTATAGTCGGGCGTAACCGACTATAGAAAACCCTGTACCCAATCCAAAACTGAATGTTTTTTTATGTTGCTTCAATATTTTGTATTCATTATGTAAGGATATCTCAAGAAAAAAAATTTTTTTTTTTTAGCAAAAACCCTTTTTCGGCTGATCGTTCCTATGGCAGCTATATGTTATAGTAAACCGATATTTATAATATTCAGGAATATGATTGGATATTACTTAGAATTATCGAATCCAAAATTTGGTAACAATATCTTTATAAACAAAAAAGTTTTTCTCAGTAAATGTTGTTTTTCGGTCGATCGTTCCTATGACAGCTATATGATATAGGAAGCCGATATACATAATATTGAGATATGTGATTAGGCATTGGCGAAAAATAATAATAATTTTAAATACAAAATTTGGTAACTATACCTTGAAAAACAAAAGGGTTTTTGTTACTAAATGTGGGATTTCGGCCGATCGTTTCTATGGCAGCTATATGTTATAGGTCGAATATCGAAAAATAAAAAAATAAATAAATATCGAATAAACTTGTTATGTCTATGGATTAGGAGAGTCTTCATGCCGAATTTGGTGGTTTTAGGTCTTACCGTTTCCGAGATCCGTTTGTTCATACAGACGGACAGACAGACGGACAGACGGACATGACTAGATCGACTCCCCTTTCGATGCTGATCAAGAATATATATACTTTATGGGGTCTGCCACGCCTCCTTCTGCGTGTTACATACATTTGCACAACTTTAATATACCCTTTACCATTTTTTGGTACAGGGTATAAAAAAACTACATTTGAGAAATGTACAAAATTGTAATTTTTCAAATATCTTATGGTTTGAAAGTTTAAATAATAAACGAAACAAGACGAAACAAGTTTGTCTTTAAGATCATTTCTAGCAAGGGATTTATGTAAATATTTTTGTAGGTAGGTCCCCTCAATCACTTGGCGTTGAATGTTTTAAATAACAACGATAAAAACAAACACTGAATGCGTATGCCTAACAAAATAAATCGAGTGTGACCAAGGTCAAAAAATATGATATTATATACAGATAATCACAAAAGCATTCGTCGTTTGATTTCTTTATGTATTATGCTGTAGGCTATTTAAAAATAAATTTAAGCCATATAATAAAGTTTTAATAAACATTTACAAAGAAAAACAAAACCCATTAATAAAATAAAGTAAGATAAAATTATAGCAGTCATTCGCTAGTTCGAACTCATCTAGTAATCCGTACAGTTAATAAATTTTAACTGAACACATGAAGTTTTAATTTGTATTTATTTTTTCTCTTGTTTACTTTTGGGTGCATAAACGAGAGAATAGAAAATGCTACATAGAATGTAGAAAATTCTGAAAGAGCAAGTGAAAATCATATTTACCAATGATTCTGATGTGGATATTATTCAGTTAGTTATGCTGAAAATGAATATTTGATTCAGACAGCAGTATCGATGAATTTGACGAAGTTGACGGCAGAGCATCGAATAAATACTTAAGCGAAGACTTTTCTGTGGACTGAGCAGACAAATGTTTTGGAAAAAGAAATATTTTTAAAAATGGCAAAACCAACAGAGCTAAAAAAAACTGTATTCGAAGTAAAATAAATTCGCATAAAAGCAGTAAAAAGGCACGTGAATATAATTTGTTTAATATTCAGTAATTTTATAGAAATGTTGCCCATTTTATGCTTTCATTTATTTTTTAAATTCTTTGCTCTTTCAAAACAAATGAATATAAAATTAAAAAGTTCGCTTATAAAAATTTGAAGTTTCGATTGAGAAATAATTGATTTTACACAATATCTGGACAATCCATTAATACAGAAAGTGGTCATAACTGTAAATCCCCAGTTTAGCCTCTCAGGCTGTACTGTAGTTTCTCTCTTCGGAGGAAAGACGCTGGATTATTTTATTAAAATTTTCATATATAACGTTTTCAAAAAACTTCATTATTATAATATCGATTTGCAAACTTTTTTTTTTTACCGGTATAAATCGCTTTTTCAAAATATGAATAATTTGTAAGTTCTTATATTCGCATAATATTTAGTTATGGCTTCTATTCAGTAATCATTCAGTTTTAAACATAATGGCTGAATTAGCATATGTCCAGACAGTACTTCCAAAGGAAATCACTTATTATGCATTGGACAACTGTTGATGTGTGGCAGTAGGTAACAATAATGGTACTCCATGAGTCTCAGTATAAAAAACCTATGTATATGTGCATACTATATATTTAAAACACAATTGCAATGTTGTATGATAAATCGTCGTTTTCTAGTTTGGGTTATAATTTGTATATTGAACACACTGCATTAAAGTATTTCGCCTTAGAATTGTTTAATGCTTTTAGAGTTGTTCCCCTTTTCTCATGTGTGTTACATACGTTAGGTTTTTGAATATATTCGTTGAGGTCTTTTACAGGGTCATCAAAATTGTTCAAATGAAAACTTTCTGTTAAAGTTTACATGACTAATGTATATTATGTAATTTATCTGTGTATGGAAAATATGCGTTTTAGAGATAAAAATAAATTTTTCGAATTTAAAAAAAAAAAAAAAAACAATTAATACTTTTACGATAGACTGTACGAACTTTATCAAACCTTAATTGGCATACATATTTTACTTTGTAACATTGCATTGGTTTTTGTTTAAAATAATTGAATTTGTGCTTTTGTGTGTTTCAATGATAAAAAATTTATAAATGCAATTAAGCAAATTTACTTGTACCCAAACTCGCTACGCAAGGCTCTCTCTGTGTTGGCTTTGCAAACGATCGTGTTCGCGTAGCGAGTATTCTGTCGGATTATGTCTAATCGTTGCTCTACTGAAACATGCCCCCCTTTTTTTTTAATATCGATTTGCACGTACCGTCTTCGGTTCGCATCATCGCAGTCCGAGTTGCGCAAGTTGGAGAGTTGCTTCCGTTGCAATTGTTTTTGTCACAAACCGGTAAAACACTTTTTACACGTTAACGTCTGTTGACGGAAGCAGTGTGCTAAAACTCGTGCGACTCGTCAGCCGTTTGCGACTGAAATGCCGTATTCTAACTGTTTTAGCTTTAGTCTTGATAGCCGCGGCTGCCTCAGTTGCCCATTGATGATTTATGCGATATTTTCATACATATATGCGCCACAAAAATACGAACATACATTCATTTACACATTCGTATACATGTACATTGGTAATCTTGGATTATTGCAGCTGCACACACACACATACATACGCGTGCACGAACCAACTGTCGCTATTAACGAAGTGTAGTGTGGATCGCTATTGGAGACCGCCGATTGTGCTGAGAGTCTGAAGTTTACATTGTCGTCTTGGCCCGTATTGTATCTCAATTCTCTAATTGCACATACCAATAATTGTAGCTCTATTATCAAAATGAGACAGCTCTCAGCTTTGCAAGTACACGTAGAAGTTAATATGTGAACATGATTTGCAGTTTCTATTTTGAACTCCGATTTTGCGTCCGTTTATATCAGAGTCGTTAACCGATATACAGTAGGTATCGCTTTACTGCAAACGTGAAAATGCAAAAAAAAAAAAAGATTTTACAATTCAATACAAATCGTTTGCAAATAATTACATTTTTTAATATCTCAAAATAATACAATTAAAATTGATGTAGTCTACATTTTGTAGAAATTTATTTAATGTCTAATTCATATATATAAACTTTAGCTTTATCAAATTATTCGCATCTTCGAATATTAACATTTGGGAAAAGATGTACATATATTCGCAGAAAACTGTTGCGCAATTGGCAATATTCGTCATTAGGCAATTACATTTACTTAAACCTTGTTATACAATCTATTAAAAACAATTGCGTTTCTAATAAACCGGAATTTCAATAAAAAAAAAAAAATCGCAATATCTACTCTAAATACAATCTGCGTATATAAATGTATGTAGGATCCAGTAAGTGAAGTTCACACTACACGACAGCACAGTCTACATTTGTCTCTCTCTATCTGTCGTTTTCTCACTCTCTTTCAGATTACTTAATACAAAAGAGACACATAAATTCAAACAAATATATGGACGAATTTCCGAATAGCAGTTCCGAATCTTACCCAAAATTCACCTCATATATAAAAAAAAAAAGAGTGTAATAACCTTAAAAGTTGTAAATTATTATAAATTAACTACATGCTCATATTGGACGCAATGCAAGACAAGATTCAATTTTAAATGCAAACGAAAACATGGTGTCATTGACACTATCACGTCTCAGACGTGTAAACAAAAACATTAAACAAATGTGACGTTTGGATAATTTGCTAAATCAGGTGCCCAGACATCAATATTGACACACTATGGAATTTATATCACTAATAATGTTTTTTTGTTTGTTTTTTTTTTTTTCTATTTCTGTATAATTACATATGATAAAATAATAATTGGTAGTTGTGGAGGTGATATTCAGTTCAGGCTTTTCTAAAAAATGACGCAATGCTTTTCGTGCCCTTGGCTCCTTTTGCCAGTGCCTTCTCTTTGGCGGTTAATATGCGCTCCTTAAGCGGCGTTGGATTGCCACTTGGCTTAGGTTCACCATCCAATGAAGAGTCTAATAAGCTGTTATTTTGAAGTTTCTCCGCTGCGCCGGTTTCACTTTCGAGTTTGAATTTCTTGCTGCCCTTTAGCTTAAGACTATCCTGGGACTTGCGTTTCTGAGCTGACTCCTTTTCGTCTACAATGGCTTGTATTTCACTTGGTATCCCAAGATAATCTATAAGTTCCTTATGCAAATCGGCATCCAAGTAGCTGCCGACGATGTCGCAAGCCACTCGAGTATAGTCCATATCGTTTACAATATTCTCTTCGTCGCCCACTTTCTTTTCACTTTTCGAATAGTTTTGTGAGATGGCATTAATTCCACAGTGCACATCTGCGCGCTTCAGTGCTTGCACAACTCTTTTCGTTTTTAGAGCCAACCAAGCCAGTGCACGATCAGGATTGTACTTGTAGAAAGTCATGTCGCCGGCTGTTTTGACATCGGCTATCGCACTCAAATGTCCCGGCTGCACATACTGCATTAACATCCGTCGAGCAGTTGGGTCTGCATCGTCGTGTATGCTATCCAAAGCGAGTGCTTTCTGTGCACAATGCCGACGCAGTTGATGCAAAGCGAAAAATATAGTGTCCAAGGATGTGGCTAAATATATTCGACCATTAGAACAAACATCGCTGTTTATTAACCAGCTACGGCGTGGCTCCGCGAACTCCAGCAGTTCCATGATTTTGCCTTTATTTTGTTGAGATAAAAACAAAGTCGGTCGGCCTTTGCCAGGTTGAACAAATCGCTCCAAGTGTAATTGCTGATCTGTGTCATTTGCTTTAAGCAAAGCTTCCGGTATAAAAAGTACTTTACGTATTGCTGCAACTGTTTCATTTTCTGCTGGCGGCTTAGGTTCCTTTTTTATTTTTGTGGACCTTGTTGTTTTCATTGCACTAAAACGTAGTTAACACAAATAAACAATGTTTTTCTCTTTTTTAATTGCTCACAAACGCTGCCTGCGCTTCCGTAGACTGAGGGTAGTATTAGGATGGGTGGCTGAGGAAAAAGAGGCCACCAGATTCCAAAACTGAGTTCTTGATGAATTTTTTTCAAGTTGCTGAATAAACAATGTTATAATAATATTAAGGCGGGAAGAAAACACAAATACAAATGCTTCATCTTTATTTTTGCAATTCACGTGGGACCACAAAAGAGTTGGCTGTCGCTGCTGAAAAATAAAGCCAACACACTCAATTTGACTTATTCTTTATCATTTTAAATATTCCAATGCTGTTGTACACTATAATTTTGGTTTTTCTTTAAGTGTACAAACACAGGCTACCTTTTGAAATTGATTTTCTATTTATTTGAAAGTCACCACACAACACACAAATGTAGTGCACGTATTTGCACTGTACACACTAAGCTTAAATAAAAGACCGGTCTGGTAACATAGGCAAATATTTAATGTCAAAATGACAGCGCGCTCCATCGTGGAAAAACTATGCATTCATCGTATTTAAACATAACCCGCTTTTTAAAATAAACCGTAGAGTTGTCAGGAATGCACGTCTTTTTGTGCTTTTTATTTTGCTAACAAATTGGTAATAATAATAATAAATCAGGAAATAAGCATTAACGTAATTGTTTAAATATACACACTATATATATATATACAATTGTACTTGATTTATTTATTTGAATAATAAGTTTGGAATTTCGAAAGGGACGCTTGGGTAAATTGTTGAAAATACTGAACCTACGTATAAAGTTTAATCAACGAAGGAGAGAATTCAAATTTATTTTCTCCTGCTTAGAAACTGAAAGTTCGAAAATATTTAAAATTTGTGAAATAAAATATGTCGGAAGATAGCAATATCCGGGAGGTGCGATCATTTTTGATGGCTCGTGATCCTAGTATCGATAGACGCTTTCGACCGCGTCCTCAAAAAAAAATGCGCCTCTTCGGCGAAATCCCAGAGAATGACGAAAACGAAAGCAGTGAATCCGAAGAGGAATTATCTGACATAAACTTGGAGGATGATACGCGCATTAGCACAACTCCAACAGAAAGTGAACCGGAGACCGGACCTCATGTTTATTTAAGATTGCGTCCCGTGGATACCGCAACTCGTACATATATTATTGCAGACAGTGGCAATGTTTTGATCACCGGCCCAGCGCCGGACAATAATAATTCTGGCACAAATAAGAGCAACGTAGAAAAACACTATAGCTTCAATACAATATTTGATAGCTTCGTTGGACAGCGCGAAGTTTATGAAAAATGTGTAGAACAGAAGATTGAGGAGGACGAAAGTCTCACTCTAATGATGTATGGTACATCAGGTTCTGGCAAAACATTCACATTACTGGGTAAGTAGGACATGGCAAATAGTTTGCAGCAATACGTATGAGTCAAAAACTGTAAGAAGA
>JBAMBQ010005198.1:0-16128 GCA_037044495.1 Stegana nigrithorax | reverse complement strand
ATGTCAAAGTTGTTTGTTGTTTTTTGTTTTTGCACTGCATTTGTTGGCAATTGCCTGCACGGCTGACGCTGGGTGTTTGCCTCGTCTTACCATAGCTCCAAACTGCTCCTGGTTGCGTGTTGCCTAAAAGAATTGCAAGCAAAAAACACCAAAAATATCAAAACACGCACGCCACATGCCAGCTACTTTTGCTCTCTAACACTATAATGCTTCACCGATTTACCAATTTCACAGCATTTGCTTTTAGATTTTCTATTATTTCAATTTTTTTAATTTTTTGCGTTTTTCTTTTTTTTTTTTTTTCAAGTTATCGCAAAGGAATCTATTAGTCACAAGAAAATTCAATCATCGGCACAACTTGAACCAACCAATGCCAATAACACTCATACCGCACACCTGACACTTTCATCGACACTGCTGCCACTTACCCATGACTATTCACTGTACTGTTGCTGATAAGAAGCTATGAATATTATTTTATTGTATATGAATAATGTACGTTGCTTATGAAGCGCAGTGCAGCTGTTCCTCTGCCACAAAGTTAGTCAACGCTTTGCCGTCTGTGCATAAACTAATTTCACTGAAAATGCTTCAAGCCTTGTTATACTCATACACCGCGGGTCTACTTGTCTGCGAACCTCTCACCCGGCACCCGATCGGTTCAACTCTTAATCAGAAAGCTCTTTTGCTTTGATGAAATTCACAAGCCAAGAGTGACTGTACGTGTGTATTTGGTTTTTATCGATAAATGCAGAATGTACATAAGACTCATACATGCAAAAAAAAAAATAAAAACACATCATGATAAATATTGAAATACCATGTTGCAGAGCTTTTTCCAAAAATGATAAGCGCCATGTATTGCTCTCCAAGGCCCATTCTGCAGCGTGCTCCTTGGTAAACAACAATAACTTCCTTATCTAATCAAATGTGTTTTATTTTGCCTGCGCCAATGAATCATACTCTGGGCTAGGGGACTTTTGGTTTTGATTTTTCGACTACTTTCGAACAGGTGCGCCGCGTCAGGTATTGCAAAATGGCTTTAACATTTACATTTGCATTAGGCCCGGTCTCGAAAAGCGGTTATACGTCAACTAATAATAATTGCACTGCCTACTCAGCACTTAAAGTGTGCATATACAGGATTTTAAATTTGTGCCTTATTTGTATGCAGCAAAAAAAAATATATATAAAAAAGTCAAGCTCATGCAACTTCTATATCTGCTTCTTCAATCAAAATGCCTATTACATGAATTAATTTTTTATATTGCTTAAGTGCATATAAGAGCATATGTCTGTATGTATAGTAAAATTTCATAATACATTACATATATAGAAAAATTGTAAAGAAATTATTAAAAATAATGTCTGCAGCTAGACGCAATTACTCCTTTGCTTGCATTAAATACATATTTTAATTAATGATTCAAAGAATTACTACTCTTGCGTTCTTGACTAGTAATTCTTAGAATCATTAAATAAAATATATATTTTCTTAGAATGATTAAATAAACAAATAGTTTATTACGAATGCAGACATATAAAGTGCATTAAGATAAACTGCATTTTTTTTTTTAAATTCCCATTTATAACTTTTTAATTCAATTGATTTTTAATTTAATTCTTTTCATCATTAATCATTTTCAACATCATATGTATTTTATATTATACAATACTTGCATTGTGTCTGCAGTTGTTAGACCAAATATATGCTACATTTACATCAAATAGACCGTTTAGCAAAACATTTGTAAAAAATTTAACTAAAATCTGCTGCATGAGCTAAGTACGTGTATATGACATTATACTCATGCCATGAGAGGTGTGCATCTATAGTGTTCAAGTGCCAACAGCCTTCAATTGCGGGTTTCTCACATTATCCGATCTTCTTGTACAGGTATCCCTTGTATAACGCGATAGTTACGTTCCAGAAGAATTGCGCGTTATGTAATTCCGCGTTATCTAAAACATAGTTTTCATATAAATTTGGGGGTTATGTTCCAATAGGTTTTTTTTTTTAAATAAAATACATATGTACTAAATAACAGATGCACATATATTTCAACTCAATACTAAAATTCTGACTTTCTTATACAATTAAAAACACAAGATATGAATAATAATACATATACATATGTACATATTTCGCGTTATATAAGCCAAAATTTCGCGTTGTACTGAAACCTAATTTTTTTCCAAATCGCGTTATATCGAAAACGCGTTGTATAAGACCGCGTTATACAAGGGATACCTGTATATCTCCAGTCCCATTAGGTCGGATTTCAGAACGTACATTGTGCAATTACAAATTTACTTTAGGAATACTTATGAAAATCTATCTTTTTCTGTACAAAGTTGCCTTGCCTTGCGTTGATGTTGCTTAAGGAAGTATACCATGCGAGTATACTGAAATTTGTAGTCACATAAACATAGCTTCATTAGCGGGAAACTATACGAATGAGAGCTATAAAGAAAATTGGGAACAAATTAGTCGCTACTGAGTGCATCTTCTATTATTGGCAAATAAATCACGATTTTATCAGCTTAAATATTCTTCATAAATTAATAAACACCTCCCCTAAAAAAAAAAAAAAGAAAAAACAATCACAAAAAGGAAAAAAGGAAAAAAGGAAACAAAAAGAAAAAGAAGTTTGTTACAACCACTGATTACTGTCGAAAGGGTCTATAAGCTGTGCTATCAAACAACGCTTACTACGCAACCCTGGTGACTATCGAATGCTTTACAGTTGATTTCATCAACCCCCGAATTTGTATGCGAAATCTGTTTAATTTCGCTTAATGGTGCGTTTTTCATCAGAGTATCAGAGTAAAGCTTGCTTAATAACCGATATCCTTATGTTGTTTTTGGGAAATTGCCTTGAATAGTGAATGGCGTCTAGGAACTGTCTCTGGGACCAACTAAGAGCAAAAGTATGCTTGCTTACTTAACGTATTCATAGAATTGCTGCATACATTTGATATTCTCTGGTGAAATACACACAATGGCATGCGGAAGCCTTATCGGGTCTGGACCATTCCAGACTACATTCCAAGTGTTCGTGCCGTGACGTAATATGAAAAGGAAAAAAATTGCAAAGTTTCATTTGCATACATATGTTGCTCTTCTGTTGACGCTTCGACGCAGCCAACGGATTGACTTGTAAACAGCTTCGCAACCCATTGGTAGCACAAAAGCGCCAGAGTCGGTGATGTAAGCGACTTTCGTTCAGTTTCCTTCTCGTGCCAAAAACATCTGTGACAGAATTCAATGAAATCCATTTCAGTTGTTTTCGTTTCGTGCAGTGCTCCCTTGCTCCATGCCTCATGCTCCAAGCTGATTCATCGCAAGTGTTTTTTCGCTTTCTTCTGCTCTGCTTCGCCTTGCCTGGCGTTGCTTTGCATACGCACTCGAGTACTTTGCACTGTACGTACATTGAACTCGTGCAGTATGCAAGGGCTTTATCTACTCTTGGATTGTCTATAAACCGCAATATTGAGTTTTTACTGTTTCACCGTTTATCTTTGGCTTAAGCATAAAATTCTTCTTTCTTTTTTTCACGTGAAGAGCAAATATAGTCTGGGCTAGACTAGCTAAGCTGTCGGTGTCCTTTGCCCCCTTTGGCAGTTGACATCATGCACCTTGCTGCTCCAGACTAGACTTGCCAGCTCAAACCTGCCTGCAACACTTGACCGACCACTTGCTGTTACTTCAGGCTGATAATAGTTTCTCTGCTAAATGTCTTCTAAGTTATTTCATGCATTGCCATTTGTTTAAGTCTGCAGGATTTAACTGCTATCCAATTCACAACATAAGGTGCATATGCCTGCTGCTTAGTCTGGATACATCTGGGTGCTGCTTTGTTTAAGCAGACTTACTGCATTGAAACTCTGTTAAAGTTTAAATTGTTAGGATTTTTCACAATTATTATAAATTAGTTTTAGTCACCGGATGTAGCATATTTATACCTGTGAACTCAGTTGGCTATGTTTTACAACATAGATATGTACGTCATCGAAAGATGTCAGAAAATAAACTTGCATTGAATCACCATCATCCTCATGGACATCAATTGTGATTGTTGTTACTATTTGGTTTCAATAAAAAACGATAAGATAAACAATCGATCTTATAAACAGCCAACCAAACAAACAAATTGTTAAAAAAATTAAATCGAACATTTTTAACAGAATAAGCAAATTTACGATTTAAGTGGAAAACGATTTTAATCTATGAAAAAGTCCCCACTATAGGATGAACAGCAGAACATATGCAAACGCAAGGAATTTCAAGTGTAAGAAAATAAAAAACTTTTGAAAAAGCTTTAAAAAAAAAAAAAAAGGAAAACCGTTTAAAACATTTGTACACAAAGATACAATATGCGCAGACAGGCAAGGACTGCGACAGTACTGACAAATACGTGGTCCACATGCAGCATGCCAAGTGCTCATTTGTGGTCTACATTATGTCCAATAGACGTCAGGCCACGTTGCGTGCTGCTGCCAGGCAACGGCGACTACGCGAGGCTCAAAGCACGACAAGATACGTTGTGCGGTTGGTTGGACGGACGGACGGCGTGTGGAGTATGCCGCAGAGTGTGTCCTGCGTGGGAGCGTTGCCTAGCTGCAGAAGCGTGGCACGTAGCAGCTTTGGCAGGGCGCTCAGTTGGCGGCAGGGAAGTCGTATGGATGCCGGGTCCTGTGACGGTAAACCGCTTAGGCACTTAGTCAGCCGCTTAGTCTTAAGACCTGACACGCACTTAGTCAAGTGTCGTGCAACTGTTGTACAGTTGGTGTATGAATAAGTACGCATAACTGTTTACTTGGAATTTAAGCAAGTTAACCGTTATCTTATCGTCATTGCGCCGACCTCTTGGTGCAGCCGCAATGTGTGAAAGCTTTAAAAAGCTTCGTCAATCTGCGATCACTTCAGTTGTACGACAGACGCCCACCACGACGTTACGTTAGCGTGTTCATTTCCTCTTAACTGTTTAACTGTGAAATTTTAATTAGACACATTGCAAAATGGGTAAGTGTTCAAGTACAGCAATGGAAATGTTTATTATTATTTTTTGTTTTTTTTTTTTCAATTTATTTTAAAAGATAAAAATTTTATGTGCACGAAGAACAATAAGAAATTTTTTTTAAAAAGTCAGAAGTAAAGTTAAATATGAAATGTACGAGGAAAAAATTTAAACAAACCATTTTTTTCTGCGATAAACAGTGATAAACAAAAAGCCAAATCAAACGAAACGAAATGCTTTTCAAAAGTTATCAGATTCGTGCTGGATACATGCATGTATCTTCTTCTTCTTCTTTATGCTTTTTTGCTAACGCATGCTGATGTGGTACACTTAGTGACAAGTATTTTTTTTTTTTCATTTTTATTTTTTTTGGTTTTGTTTGTGCAGTCAAAAATCGGATATTTGATGTTCACAGTTGTTTTGTTTTTTTGTTTTTTTGTCTTCGGGCATAAATAACAAATAGGCTTCAGTACACATCATTTCGCGACGGTTTGCAGCGTCACTTGTGTGCGCTACACTCCATGAGTGTGTGTTGCCTGCTAACTTTCAGAGTATTGGACAGTCAGTTATGCAAGACAGGGTTGCTTCATATGTGTACTTTGGCAATTGATTGGCATGATTATCTGACATCTGGCAGCAAACGAAAGAAAAAAAAGGAAAGGAAATGCTAAAAACTATAACTGTCTAAGATTGCTTTTTGCCTCTTAGCCTATTAAGGTTTGTGATATACGCCCATTAAAACGCGTTCATTTCCGATACCGACTGTGAGGTGCAAGCCTCTAAAACAAATATCGAACTGTTTGTTTGCATGGTATTCTGTTGTTCACAAAGATGTTGAGCTTAAAAAATTTGAAATAATATTTCAAGCCACGTTGCCACGTTCTGTGGAAAAAAATAATCGCAGCCTCATAATGTTTGTGCACTTAAAACTGTAAAAACCCATTTTCGAAAAAAAAAAAAAAAAAATGACGGCTGCATAATCTGAACTAAACGGTTTGGACAACAACATTTAGCAGGCATTCTTATAGAGCCTTACTTTGCTTAATTCTCAGTATCAGCTATACAGGTTCGTAGCATTGCCGGGTTTGGGCTTTCAAGACTTTTAGGTAATGCAGCATGACGTCATAGAATAAAATGCTTAATATAATAACGATATATATAATAATAATAATATTGATGCCGTATTTTCAAATCAATATTTCGAATTTCTGCTACGAAAAGCTTGGTGAAAAAAATATTTACAATAATAATTTCATTATAATTTTTATTGCATTTTATTGCTACAAATTTGTCACTAACGTAAAAACTATAGAAGTTATTGCCAACAATTGTTGCCAACTGAAAAGTGTATAAATATATCTTTTTCACAATATTTGCGATTGGCAATCGTCGTGGACGTCTCTGGGTCTAACTAAGCGTTCTGTAAAAGTCAAAAAGGCAGGATTATAATTTCTATAATTATAAATGCATTTACTATATAATGGATACTTTTTGGTATATTATTAGTCAATGTCTGACTTTGGTCATATCTGTTATTGGCAACTGTTTTAATCGCACTCGCTTATCAGACCGCATCGATACGTTAAGCGTGTTTAATAGAATACTTCCAGAAACTACATTTATCATGCCGGACTATTTATGTACACATAGCCACACACCCAGATAGCCGATAATGCCATAGTGTTATTATTGTTATTGACAACTAGAAACCAACAAAATTAGTTCACCTTAGCGTGAAAGCTTTTAACTTTTTAGCAACGCAACAGCCGAGCAGCAGAACAGATAAGCATTGCACGTAGATACTAGAACGTATGATTAATGCAGCGACATGTGCCTGGCGACAAAACTGCAAAAAAAAAAAAAAAAAAAAAAACAATAAAAAAAGAAAATAATCATAAAAACTAAAATAAAACAAATATGCGAAGAAAGCAAAAACAAAGGTAAAACATTAATAAATAAAAAATGTTTGCATTTGCTTTATCATGATTGTAGATCACACTTGGGTCTCGAGAAACATCTATGAGGATATGCCGCCATTTGCCATACAGGCCGGACACGATTCCGACGGCGATGCCATTTACGTCGGTCGTGCCTATCACGATGGCGACATGCTGCCGGCCAAAGTTGTGCCGAACAAGCGCCAGGCCTATGTTGCCTTCGGCGGCCAGGAGATCAGCAAGCACGACTTCGAAGTACTGACCGGTCATCATTACATTTGGATACCCGACCATGGCGGCAATGTGCCACCACATGCTCTGCGAGTGGGTCAGACCTCGGACGGTGAGCCATTGTTCGTGGGTCGTGGCCACTGGCAGGGCAGCTTGACGCCGGGCAAGGTCCATCCCTCGCACGGCTGCCTGTACATTCCTTATGGCGGTGGTGAACACAAACTCGACTCGTATGAGGTGCTTGTGCAGCCGGAAACCTGGCTCTCGTCCTCGGGCAGCAACATCTTGCCCGGCACCATACTGGCTGGCAATGATGCCGATGGCGACGCTATTTACGTGGGACGTGCCTATCACAATGGCGATTTGTTGCCCGCCAAGGTAAGTCACCTTTTTGGTTTGTGGCTTTAAGATCGCATTCACTGAAAAACACCTTCTATGTCTTTAGGTCATTCCCAACAAGGGTTGCGCCTATGTGCCCTATGGCGGTACCGAGCATGTCAAGTACGACTTTGAGCTGCTGGCTGGTTACGGCTATGGCTGGGTACCCGATGGCAATGGCGGCGTACCACCAGGCGCTGTGGTCTGCGGCCGCACCAGCGACGGCGAACCACTGTACATTGGTCGTGGCCATTACAACGGCAGCTTTACGCCCGGCAAAATCCACCAGTCGCACGGTTGCTTGTACATTCCATTCGGCGGCCAGGAGGTGCGTCTCAGCAACTACGAAGTGCTCGTCAGGGTCTAGGCAACCAGTGAATGCCCTTCCTCTTAACTTCAATTAATTAATGTTTTTTTTTATTTGTTATACCTCAAGAATATTTAAAGATTTTGTATTAAGAAATTCATATTTTTCATATATATGTAACAATAATGTCAATTTTTGTACAAAATGTAAGACTACAGATTCTTTTCACAGTCTGCCAATGTGCATAGAAGGTTTTAGCCCTTTGATTTAAATCTTCAAGTCTAACTGGAGGCTTGCTAATATTATATAGTATTTATGCGAGAAGTAGGCCTAGTTTCTTGAAACTTTGCAAACGAAGAATGCGGTTTGACTCAACACAAACACATTCTTCTGAGTTCCAAACTCTCTTCGCAGTGTAGCTATGAACCATTAACATAGATCAGTTTCTTTATTGCCTTTAAGATCTGATCCCAACTGATTAGCAGATTAGAATTACCCTATTACATTTGTCATACTTAGTTTTGTCGTAGAGATTTCTAAGATTGAGATATGCAGCTTACAGCTTAAGCATATCGTCCGTGCTTCCGCTCCGTCATATTAGTTTGGGAAATTGCTTTAAGCCATCTTTTGGTGTCTGACCAGTTTCGTCTAGAGAGTATTCAAACAATAAATATGTGATGAAACTTCAACACCAGGTTACAATTCTATGATAATTACAAGGCAGATTATTACATCACAGATGAAATATATTGTTATAATGGACACACATATTAAACTTTGAATTTCGATTAGTTTAAAGTGCGAGTTGTTTACACTTTCTTCCGATTGTTCTTCAAAGTACCATTAAGCAATCAATATTATATTTTTGTTTATTTAAAGTTAACGTTCCCAATTGGGTGCAGGGAACATATGGCCTCAACACATTGGTTTTTTTCAGTCTGTTTTTATTTTTTTATTTTTCACATGGGGTTTCTTGTTGTTAATAATCATGTCGCTTTCATGGTTTTCTAAGCCTCGAAGCTATTTGGGTCTTGTTGTATTTCTTTATAATGTTTCAGTTTGAAATGTAGGTTGGATCCATTTTAAAACTTATTATAAAAGTTCCGCTCCACGCTATTCCAGTTAGACTTAAGTTTCTGTGTTTTTACTACAGATTAATCGTTTAACCTAGAGCTCTAAATAAGCATAGTTACACCAAATGACTTTATAGTAACGACTTCCTATTAAACTTTAGCCGGCTTTCGAATTGATTTGTGGTTCTACATCCGTCACTGCAAGGTGGCTAGATTCCTCTCTATTTATATTATATATATTTTATTATTGTAGTTATGTTACTATTTACTTGTAACGCTTTAACGATTTACTTTTGAAAAAAAATAAAGGTACTTTGAAAAAACTTGCATAAATGTTTCATTATAAAAATAAACTGGCAACTTAGGTAAATTGTCATTTAGGTATTACACACGAATCGTGTTTTCATTGCTCACCGAAGGTTCAAGGTTTTCATCACAGTGCGAAGACAAACGAATGCTTTCACTCAAACGAAGCACAACCCAGAGTATTCTACTCTCACGCTGATTGGTCGTTGCCGTAGCGTACTAAAATCGTGCGCGTTCACGATTGGTTGCTTTGGTATTTTTGAGTGCAATTTATTGAGTGGCTCTCTCGTCATAATGCGAAGTCGTTTCAAAGCGACGGGACAAAAGGTTGAAAGAATGAGGTAAATACCAACATTGTAAGTTTTGTCGGTAAAGTCTAAAGTGTGGACGCGAACATTTGTTTTTTTTTTGTATTTTGACAAATACACGACCGTAACGGTCTGGTCACATTATGCTAGCTGTTTTCTGAGCGAGTGAAATGTTTGTTTTGTTGTATATAATTATATAGTATAGCTAACCTTCTGAAAATCGATCAGCAAGGCAGCCTGTGAGTCGTCGTTGACAATAAAAAATAAAATAATGACAATTTGTCATAAAGAGCTGCTGGCAGCCTCGCTCTAATGTAATCATCATAGATGTGTCATCACTCACTATAGTAGTACTACTCACTCTCACTCGTCTATCTATATCATCACAGTGCCAGGCAAATTGCAAAAACAAATTACTCAATTATGAGCCGAACCCGACTTCTTGAAAATTCTACAATTTAGGTGTGGTTGTTGCAAAGCAACATGGCGAATTAACAAACAGATTGGAACATAAATCCAGTGGGATTGGGATTTAACGGCGCGCTGTTAGCATTAACAGGGTGCTAACAGAACCAAACAGACTTAACAAACATGCTGCAGCAGTTTGCAGTTGATGTTGTTGTTGTTTTTAGTATAGTAATTATCGGCAATAAAATGTGCGTCGCCTAATTCTGCTAATATGTTTTGACAGTTATTATGCCATTGGCAATTAACATCTAAATGTTTGGCATGCCAATAATTTATATTTCTTTTTAATTGCTATTTTATGTCATGCATGTATGTATGCAATATTTATGAATATGCAATGAAATAATGTTTGATTTGCGTTCATTTTATTTTTTTGTGTATAGTTTTGCATATAGCATTATCTCACTTGCACAAAAACATAAATACACATGCGATACATTTTTGGTTTTATGACTTGACGCGACTGTCAAGTGTAGCTATGCTGCTGTTATGCTACACTTGGCAACTGTTTGTTTATTTTTTTTTTTTTACGTGGTGCTTGACAGGTTTGACCTGCACCGCTAATATATTTCAAATAAAAAAAGCGTTGACTTTTCTCAGCATTTCATTGTTATAAAAATATTGATTTTTAGTTGGCTTGTTTTGCCGTCGGAAAAACATTCGTGCTGCCTTTTTTGCTCATCGCTGTTTGCAGCAAGAAACTGGTTTTTTGCGTGTTGCAGTAATTTAAAAAATTTGTTTAAAATTTTTTTTTTTTATTTTAAGTTAGTAAAGTCATTCTTGTAATATAAATTTATTTTGCTTTTTTTTTCTTTCTTTAAATAACAACAACAAGCACCATTGCCCCCGTGGGAACTCATACGGCCGACTGTAGCTGCTCCAACGTTTGTTGTTATGCAGGTTGTACAAGATTTGAGTGGAAAAAGCTGTATCTCACAAAGCTGTATGATTGCGTGTGCAAATGCAAATACATATTTGTGACTACATACTTTTTATTAGAGCGTTAATATGCGCAGTCTATTTATTGTAAAAGTTGTTAGGCCCATTTCTAAATAAATTCTTTTGAGTTCAAATTGTTTAGTTAATGTGAATATGTATTAATAAACTGGCGCCTGCAAAGCAGGCACACAGAAGGTAATTGATATCGATCTGTATACGAATACGTTCGTGGAAACGCATTTTTAAAGCACGATACAAGTGTCTGATTTGTTTGCTTATGTACATACATATATACACACATATATACATGCGCAATGCTTTCAACTTGCAGTAGCTAAGCTTATATACTGGAAAGAATTTTTAAAACACTTAACTGCTGATTTACATTTCGATTATTTTAATTTATAATATATAGTTATTATTATTATAAACGAAAAATTCTGCAAAACTTCTAGGCTTAGCTTATTTGTTACCGCCGTTTGAGCTAATGCTTTTTAGTTTATTAAAAGTGCAGAGATTTGTGCTTTTAAAAAATTTCTCAGTACTCAATAATTTGCCATTCCCAATCATAAAATGTTTGCACTAAACCAGATTAAATTTAACGACACTAATTGATGGTCCTTCTCGCTTTACAGCAACTGATCCGCTCTAGTGAGTGATTTGATTTTGGTCACTTACCGATGAATACCTGCAAGCTTTGCTGCATAGATTATGTTACCAAATACACCCCCAACAAGCAATAGAAAGTACAAAGTTCAATTTGAACTTTGTTGCTTTAATCGCTCTGAAATTTAAAACAGTGAAACGCGCCAAAACAGATTAAAAAGAGAGTTTTTTTTGTATTTCTTATTTCGTTACTTTTCTTTTATTTGTACTTTCTGGTCATTAATAATTAAATTCATTTTTTATTTTTTCCAAATATAAATCCGAGGCATGAACGTGTTGAATTTTGTTTAATTTAACTTCTGCTCGCAACGCTAAACTTTAACTTTTAGAGAAAAATGTTAGCACTCAGCTTTTTCCATTGCTGCCGGTTTAACATATTAATAGCGAAAGCTGAAATCATTGACACAAAGTAGTAAAATAATATTGCACACCGTTCCTAAAAACTAACTGGATTTCAGAGAACTCACAAAAAAACTATAAAAACGACATCCATATCGATTTATTTGCTTGTTTTTGTTGGCATAAAAAAGTTTCGATTTTAGAAAAAGTTTCCACTTTATTGTAGATTAAGTAAATTTTTCTAAAATTGTTAAGTTCACATTTCTGAATAATTTATGTATGTATAAAAATTTTTTATAAGATTATTAAACTTTTTGGTATTCGTTTCTTATATTATAATAATTTATACACACTTGAATAGCATACTGAAAAAAAAATGAGTTTAAATAATTTTACAGGCAGCATAATTAAAAAGTGCCTGAAAGGATATTTGGCCAATTTTTATTTGAAAACGCACCCAACTGTTCGAAAAAAGGAATATTATAAAATTTTAATGTCTAATAATTTTTTGTAAAGATTAACATCGAATAACAAAAATTTAACAAATATTAAATAACATGGACTTTGAAAGTGAATGCTTTGGTGATGCTCTTATAATATTTAAACTGCAAATAAGTTATACTTACATCCTAAAAGTGTCTATAGGAAAGTCTTTAAACTTTTTCAAGCCTGAGAAATGTTATTTCAAGGAAGCGTCTGTGCATTCAATAAATTGCTAAGCAACAATTTCTTCGATGGCTTACATAAAACATGAATCAATGAATTCCTCGTGTTCGCAACAGAAGCAATGACAACTAATTCGAATCGTTGGTGAGGAGGAACCTAAAGAACTTGGCTTCCCACTGTGTACTGGCTTGGAAATGACAGCTCCTTGACAAGTGGTTGTCAATTAAAATCTACTTTGTCTCGCATCCGCCTACTGAACATCCAGCTACAGGACGTTTGAAAAGTTCAAAGTTAAACAAGCTACTAAGATAAAGTCCAAGCAAACAAAGTCCGTGCGTCAGTCGCTTATGCGTCTTCAATCACAGAATGACTCAGCAACACGCTGGTGCCAGTCTATTATGTAAACTGCACAATCTGCATGCATCAGCAATTTAGGGGCAATAAAAACTTGACCGACTAAGCTACTTGCAACTCGTATACTGTACTGTTGGAAATCCTCTCACTTTGAATACTTGTCAGATTCTGCAATATTCTTGCAGTCAAAGCACATGTCATTGAGGTGTGCAGCAGGCGAGTTATTCTTTGTTGTAGGATAATTGGCATATAGTCAAACAGGTCTATAAACATTGAGAATGTAAATGGTCATCTCTAAGGTATTTACTGTAGATCCGATCAGCCTTAACACTTTCCATCAAGGTAATCTAATACTCAGGTAGAGTCTGCAAAAATGTGGGACAAACACGAACTGACGAATGTGCTGATGAATCAGCTAAAAGAAAGGTTGTACGACCCTTGAACGGACTCGGACTATGCTGCAAACTAGAAGTGGGACTCTCATCCAAATATGCTCTTGCCTGATAGAGAATAGACATTAGGTATAGGATAACCAAGGAAAGGGAAGCTTTAGCATTCTAACTGAAACTTTTAACAGAATTATGGAATATAAAATAATAAGTCGGTCGGCTCGGTAATTTAATTATACAAACTAAGGCAAGCAAAACAAGCTACTTCAGAGCGCTTTCACTTGAGCTGTACAAGAATAGGCCCAATCGCCTTGGACCTTTGTTCTGTGAAAGCCCTGCATATAGTATACGAGACCAACTGTAATAGGCACAGTGCATTGTAAACCACAAGAAATAATATTGTATAATAATAGAAACTCTATTTGGTATGGTGCAGGGTTTTCTTATGGGATTTCAACTAGAAATGTATAATAAAATTTTCATATTTCGCCAAGCTTTAAATACTTTAATTTGCGTGCATGTGACTGTCTGGGGGCTGGCAAATCTATTTTTGTCATATATTTGAGGAATTTGCACATTCAGCCTATGGCAAAAAAAAAAAGAAAAGAAAAACCACAACAAACAGATAAAGGCCAGTCACAAATGCTATGACGCTTGCCTCTAGTAACTCATAACGGTGGCTGGCAGTTGTTAGACAACGGACCAAGCCAACGCAAGCTTTGGACTTGACTCAACTCGACGCGACTGGATTTGACTTGACGTGCCAAAGCGGACACGAGGTTGAGATAGAAACGAGCAGAGCCCAAGCGAAATAATGCAGAGAGACAAAATGCTTGACAAAACCAAGTTAAGCTACATACACACACACACACACACTCACACACATACATGCAATGGCAACAAAATGAGATACGGCAGCATGCACATAGAAAAATCTAGAGATGAGAAGCACAAGTACAAAAGAGAAAAAGCAATAGATACAAGATACGAATACAAATCAGGAGACAGTCTACACTATGTGCAAAAAGCGTCGACTGCGCAGCGTATGCGTACATTTGTACATACATTGCCTATGTATATAAGCGGCATATGTACGTACAAGTAAATGACGTTGAGTAAATGAAAACTAAAATGCTAAATGCGCGACACAAAGAAAGGTCGGACGGTACAACGCTCGTATCCGTGCTTGCCCACATAAACGTATATCTGCATCTGTGTCGGTGACTGTAGCTGTGGCCGTAGCTGTGTGTCAGTGTCAGTGTCTGTACATGAAATTGAATGCGTTGTGCTGCGTTGCTTTATTGCCAGCATGCGCACGAGGGGCAGTAGCTGCGGGCATATGCACGCGTTGCTGAGCTGCTTACACGCACACACCATGAAATACACGAACTCGGCCAGCCAGCCATGAGCACTACTCGACTTGGCATACGCTACATTCGCTCTGCGCCGAACGGTTGCTTAAGCCAGAACATTGGATATAATAAAAATCAAAGAAGAATCGCTTCTTCTTCCATTGCTGTCAGTTTTATTAAGCAACGCAGTCATGTGCTTCGAGAAAAGATGCGGATGTCATTAGCTGCCCGCTGCTGTAGCGGCTCTGCAGTTCGTATAGCATGAACTTGAGTCCGCCGCTTGACTATGCTTCAGCTCATTTCGTCGTGGCATTCGTTGCGAAGCGGTATGAACACTCACACACACACACACGCATGGCTACGCACACACACACATGGCTACGCTGTACACGCAGACAATGTGCAAGCGCACACAGATACACGGTGGCCAGCCAATGTCGTGTTGTATTTGTGCGCGGCGCAAGTCCGCATGTGTGTGTGTGTATGTTGTGTATTCTGCGTATGTGAAAAAATGAAAATGCAAGAAAATGAAATACAACACGGCAATCTACACAGCGTATCACATGTATGTATGTATGCCTGCATGTACCTATGTGTTTATTCTCAACTGTGTGTGTGTGTGTGTGTGTTTGTGTATGTGTGTGTTTGTATAAAAATAAAAATGCTTTGAAAGCGGCAGCAGCGCAATCGAAATGCTTTACCTTACAACGAACGAACTGTGCTGGTGTTGGTGTTGCTGGCAGCGTGGCCAAGCAGCAGCAGCCGCAGCAGTAAATATAAGGGAAAAAGTGGTAGGCGAAGAGAAAAAAAGAAAAAAAAACCAAGAAATAAATGAAAATAAATAAAATTCAGCTGATTGTGTATTTAGGCAAAGCCAAGTCTAACTGCGCTACTAAGCCTAGCAGAGCGTTCTAAATGCAGTTCAGCGGTTTCATTTCGTGCTGATAACAAAACTTAGTCGAAAGAGTCAGCCGCACAACGCTTAATTGTGCCTGTGCGCAATAGAAAAACAACAAAACAACAAAAAGCAAATGCATATGCAAGCAAAAAAAGCAAAGCGAAGATCTACAAAATAGAAGAAGAAACATTAAAGGGCAGCAAGTAGAAATCTAGAAAATGTGAATGAAAACTTGGTTTTATTATAGATTTTTTTCCATTATGCGCATACGTATGCAGCCGTGTAGATATCACAAGACTGTTGTTGCTGTTGTTGTTGTTGTTATTATAATTATTATTGTAGCTGCTTGTGCTGCTGCTGCTGCATGCTAGCGACGTTAAATTTACGTGTTCGTATATAAATATACACACTCGCACTCGCACTCGTACTCGTACAGCTATGTGTGCATAAAAGAAGTGGTGTAAGCAGCAGCATTAGCGCAACGTGCAGTGGCGTC
>JBAMBQ010005197.1:0-15094 GCA_037044495.1 Stegana nigrithorax | reverse complement strand
AAAATATTCTTTCATAAATAATCGGATGTGTTTAACTTGATGTAGCAATTTATGCTTTGCGAAATAAATGGCAATGGCTGGTGAAAGCTTACAAGCCATTGATGAAAAGTACAGTAGATGTTCAGTGAGTTCACTCTATGTTTTGCAAATGGTTTTTAATTTTTTTTTTTTTTTTTTTTTCGTGATGAGAAAACAAATTAACAAGAAAGAAATTAAAAGCAAGAAATTCTTGTTATTAAAGGTTCTTCAAATGCTACACCAAATTTACAAAATTTTTAAGTAAGATTCACATTTACGCATATTCACTGTATGCATTCAATTAAAATGCTTCATCATCATTAAAGTTGAGTGCTGCCAAATATCTTAATACCATTAGCTGATAATCTTGCCATTGATTTATATTTGAAAGCCAAATGCTGCAATAGGCAGCGCATGGTAATGATTGAAATGATTTATTTACAAAACAAAAAAAAAGACAATAATTAATGATGCACAATATTTGTAGATTTTACTTATTCAACTGCTCTGTAATGTTAACTGACTATGCGCCAATGCCGACGAAGTAGAATGTGTATAAATGAAATTATGAACTGCACACAAATTCGATACATACCTATTTTCATATACTTACTGTGTCGGCCATATACAAAGAACACTTTATATGAAGAGTTTTTGGAACACGGTGCATACAATCTATGAAAACTTTTTAATGTCATTATTGTTGTGAGATATAAGATATCTGCAGATTATTTTCAAACTACAGAATAGTTGTAGTTTCGTCATCCTTAGCAACTGTAGAATACTGCGGGAGCCGCTCAAATCAGACTACTACTTTGTATCATAAAATAACCTTGTCGCTGGTTATTCCTGTCATGTTAGAGTCCAGCGAACCTTAGAGACGTAACAAGCTGCCAGTCAGTAAGATGCACGATCTCTGCCTAAGGCCTTACGCGCATATTCTAAGTTACTCGAGCCGCACTTACGCTTAGTGGCAACATTGCTTTGTTACTCAACTTGGCTAATACTTCATAGACAATCCATACACATAGCAATAGACCAGCATGGTTTCAGTTGGCACCCGCTGCAGTCAGTTGCAAACGACACTTTATTTGACTCAAGTGTTTGCCAGTTGTAAAACAAATCATGCAAAATACCATAATCGCATTAACTTATGCAAAAAACAAAAAACCAACTCAACAATACCAAAAAAAAAAAAACGAAAAATAATAAAACCAAAAAGCAGAAGAAGTAGAGCAAATAAAAAAAAAAAAATAAAATGCTAGTACCAATTTTCTTAACAGTGACCGCCCTCAGAACGATTTGAAGTTGCTGCTGAGCATCATCGGTGCGAGGTAGCCTAATGAACTGCTTCAGCATGCGAACGAGTGCAGCTAGACAGCAAAAGTGATGTTTTCCAAATGACACTCGACACAATGAGGCCAGCCCATTGCCAGCCCAATGCCAGCACCGTGTCAGTGCTGCCAGTTGCAATTTGTAGCATACACAGCAGCAGCAGCAGCAGCAGCAGCAGCAGTAGCAGTTTGAGTGGAAGTCTGCCCGCACGACAGACGACAGACAACGATAGACAACTGTAGTTAGCACGAGTACGAGTAGCAATCCTTCAGCCAAATGAGTACACAAATAGCCAACAGGATGCGATTGCATTTGTAAGACTGTGAGACTGCGGGACAAGGCCATTGCTCCACATAGCAGTTGTGTCTGCTGCCGCTGCTGCTGTGGCTGCGGCTGTGGCTGTGGCTGCTCGCTTGCTAAGTAGGTACGCAAACTCTGCATAGAAGCTGGCCAAGTTGGCTGATGACAGCAGCAAACAAGCCAATGTCGCATCAACATTTATATTAAACTTAAAAATTATATGTAAAAAAAGATAAAACAATATTGAAAAAAAAAAATGCGCAGCATTAGAGTTAAAAAAAAAATGAAATTGCAGCACTAACATGGCAACCGCGTTGGCTGTGGCAAACACAGACGTCTGCCCGCCTTACTTCCCTGGACGCATGGCTGCATAAGGACAACGCAACGCAACGCAAGGCAAAGCATACTTGTTGACTGCGTGCCTGCCGCAGCGCCATGCTGTGTGCATAAAATATATAGCCAGGGCATTTGCAGGCACTTAAGCATATTAAATTTCAATAAGTCGCTGCGCTTCCCCCCTTTTGGGCACCGCGTCCTGCGTCCTTGCTTGCTAAATGCATTGATTTCGCGTAACTTTAGTCATTTAATATTTTATGCATAATTTTATTATGAATTCATTGGTTTCTTGTTTGGTTTTGAATCTTATTACATTTATAAGTTTTTTTTATAACTACACATATGTACTTAAATATTAAAGTTTCGCTTTATTTTTTTTTTTTCTCTTTATACTTTTTTGAAATTTTTTTCTTTGACTGATTTTGTTTATAAATAATTACTTTTGGTTTTGGGTTTCTTTACTTCAAAAAAAAAAAAAAAAAAAACTTATTTTTTTTCTGCAACATTTTATCATTTTATGTTTTATATTTATTTTATTTTATTTATTTTTCTTTTTTTCTTAAAAAAAAAATTTTACACAGATTTTTATTTTTTTTTTTTTACTTTTTTTTCTGCATATATTTATGTACTTAATGATATTCATTTTTCGTTCTCATTTTAGTTTTTTTTTACCTTTTCGTTTTTGTTTTTCTTTTGTATTTTTTTTTTTTTTGTTTTTGATTCATTTACTTAGCAATTATTAATTTCAATTAATCAATTTAATGTATATTTTTTCACAGTTAAAAAGTCATTAGAATACAGAAAATTTTAATTTACCACACGTCGCATACCTTGACGTGTATTTCCACTAATTTTGATTTCCTTTAGTTACCTCATTTGATTTTACTGCAACAGCTTCGATCGACTGTCTATTCATTTCCGAATTTTTCTTACCTCTTTTTCTGTTTTTTTTTTTTTTTTTTTTTGGTTTCTTATGCTCTTTCATTTTTTAATGTTCTGAATTATTAAGTAAAGTACTTAGGTTAATTAATTAAGTTTAAATTTTGTTTGCACATTTATGCAAATAACTTCATATTTAATTAATTACGCGCCAATTATATATGTTTTTGTTTGAATTATTTATTTACAAGTGTTTCTCTAATGCAACAATTAATGAATAATTGTGCGGTTGGCTCATTTTGAATTGCGACATGGAATTTAATACATTTGCTGCTACAATAATCAAATATTGTATTAGCATAAAAACATTTGACTAACGGCTTACGAAAAAAAATTTGCATTTTTTCGCATGAACGCAATACACAATGAGCCAAATTATAATTATTATTTTTTGTTTTTTGAAACAATTACATTAATAAATGCTCACCCGGTATATTATGTTGCAAATTTAGCTGCAACGCTGGCGGCTCAAACTGTTCGCAGTTTGAATGCACATCAACGTAAATATATTCCTAGCGGCATTTAACACATGCGACGATTTTGGCTGCATTCATTTACGTACAATTGCACACAAAATCAATTATCGTTCAAAATTCTGTATTTTTATTTTTTTTTTATTTTGTTTCTCATAAATAAAACATAAATAAATTAAATTATTGTTCGTTATGTTATATATTGTTATGTTAAGTAGTTATTGTTGCTTGCTCAAGCATTGTGAGAAAGTAACAGCAAAATGCAAAAGCAAATGACAGAAAAAACCGAATTCAACAAAAGTATTCGACACATCGTTGCATAACTTTTATATATTTTCACTTATACTTTTACTTACTTTTGTTGATGCAAATTCATAATTTTTTTATATGGCATTTATGCTTAATGCAAAATATCATATTTTATATAGTTGAAATGAAACCGCGGCAGCATTTATTTTTATATTTTAATAAGGCCGTAAAAATTTAGAACTGTCTAGAACATTTAGATATTCATAAATATTTATTTTCAATACACTTTGAGTTTGTAATAGAAAAGTTTGACTTGAATTCGGTTAAAATTGATTAAAGTAAATGACAAAAATGAAAAAAAAATAAAATTGTTTTTAAATGCATCAACAATTTATGCATATATGTGACGAATACTTCTGTGCATGAGTGTGCATATGTGACTATGTTTATCTCTGCTAATGTGTTGAATGTGCTGCTAGACATATATTTTATTTATATGCAGTTGCTCGGAAAGTCGTTTTGCGTTAGACAAATTGATTTCTTCTTCTTACGTCCCACGTTGACCATCAGCCATTTTACAGTTTGAGTAGCTTTGCCTGGCTTTGCATATAAAGCAACACAAATGACTGAAGTTTCTTAACAGGTTAAGTTTCTTTTTTTTTACTCGTTTATCAACTGCTAATATAAGCGTTCCTATATCGCAATTAATAGCTATAAAAATAAAGAAAAAAAAAGAAAGCAACAACAAAACGACTTTCCGCATAAACCTATATGGGCGCACATCTGCAGCCTTTGCTTGGCCTGGCAAATATTTTGCTGGCATTTATTTATAGCTGCCACTTTTCGCTGCACATACGCAACTGTTGCGTTTGCACTGCTGCGCAGTTGCTTCTTTTTCTTATTTTATTCTTCTTCTATATTTTCTTCATGTGGTTGTAAGTGAAAGTTATGCGCATTATGGCGTTTTTATGTATGTATTTCAATTAACTAGATGCTAAACAACATTAACTGACACATACAGACTTACGAATATTACACACAATATACGTTAAAGGACATGCACAAACATACAATTATGCTTCTGTTTCTGCTTATGTTTCTTACTTCCCGCAAGAATTAAGAATTCCTACAACTTTTTTATTTTTTTTACTCTTAGCTTGTTGCTATTTGCTTTTAATGTTATCGCTTGCATTTGATTGGGTTTTCTTATGCTGTTTACATTTAATGTTTGGTTTTGCTATTTCTTTTTATTTGTTTTTTTATTTTTATTTTGATTTTTATTTATTTTTTTTCTTTTGGTTTTATGTTGTTGTAATTAGCACAATTACAATTACAAATGTTGTATAAACGTTTATGTTAAGCTTAAACGTATGTAAGTGAGTAAGTAAGTAAGTACGTTTGTGTATGTGAGCGAAAATTTGATCAGCTAAAGTAAACAGACATACATACTAATGTGAAACATGCTAGGTAAATCCCCCGCTAACACCCTACCCCGCACTCGCAAACCTTGCACCAGACAATCCTCCCTGCATAACTATCCAACCCCCGCATAAACACACACACTTGCCTTGTCCATGGCATCGCCTTTTGCATTGCATTGCCATTTGACGTCGATATTTATCTAAACTTAAAATAAGCAAAAAAAAAAAAAAAAAATTAGTAGTTTTTATGGTAATTACATGAACATGCATGCACGCCAGCTACGCTGTTGGTGTATGTTAACATACCCACACACATACACAAACCCACGCCACGCAGACACACACACAATGCTGCTGAGCAAACATGCTGCCAGCAAATGGCACATGCCTACAGCATTTCCTTGCACTGATTTGATTTAGTGTGCCAACCCAAGCATGTGTCTCCTGCTACTGCTGTTCCTGTTCCCATTGGCTGCGTTTGTGTATTTGTTTTCATTTTTTTTTTTTTTTTCATGTTCTTGTTTTTTTTTTTTTTTTTGGGGGGGAGAGAGTATGTTACATAGTGGCGTGGCTAATTTACACGATTTTTAAATGCAGATAGACGTGCAGTATTCGATAGCCCATAGCTATGCTGGCCAGTATAATATGCAATTGCGTCTGATATGCCTTGGTCGATGCACCGACATGTCCATGATACATTGCCGCCGGATTATCACCTGCGAAAACAAAGGCACACACATTAATGTTTAAGTGCGCATAGCAGCATGTGTTTGAATGTTGTGTATATGGTATGTGTGTGAGTGTATGGAATGTGTGTAATTTGCGTAAAATAACAAAACGTTTAATTAATAATTAATGCGACATTATGTGCTTTTAATACGTATTTTATTTGCGTACTGCTGCTGCAGCTGAGTTAACTTTTTTTTTTGACCCCCCCTGACATTTTGCTGCGTAGTCTCTAAATGAAGTTATCTCAGGCATAAAAAAACAAAAAAAAAAAACAAAAAAAAAAAAAAACAGACAGGTTGGCAAAAAGCAAAAGCGTTATGTCGCCGCGTATTTGAGCATGCCATTACTATATAAATTACAACTTTTCGGCTGTCTACGTTACGGTGTCGCATTAGCGCGCATTACCTACACGTAGTCGTTGGCATTTTAATGGGCGGCCAGCAACAGGCAACAGCCAGCAGCCGACAGTCAACAGCCAGCACACGTCAAGCGTCAGCCAAAAGTGCCTTAGCCTCATGGTTTAATGCGTTGGCTGTGGCTGGCAATGTTTTTGCTTTTTTTTTTGCTGCTTGTTTTTTTTTTTTTTTTGTATTTTTATGTGTTCTGCATTTGTTATTTAATCCACTTTGTGGCTGGGAAACAATTTTCATAAATTACTTTTATTGCACGCAGACACTTTGAAATATGAACTGTGAAACACGCGAAGCAACTGACAATCGCCTCTCATCACATTAAAATCATTTTCAGCCATTGTGCGGCATTTGATTGTGCTGTGTTTTGGTTTTGGTTACGTTGCGATTTCATTTAGTTTGCTTATTTTTATTGTCAACACTTTAATTGAATTTCCAAGCGCATTTCATTTTCCTCATTGCATTCCGTAAATACAAATGCAAGCGCGCCATGCCAAGTATTTTTATGCACAACAATTTTGCCCAGTTGCAAAATTTGTTTGTGTCACTAGAAATGAACTGCATAATCAACATTTGGAATTTGCAGTGCGAAATGCTTATAAAGGTATGCCATGGCTTCCTACAGCATCGTGTTTGTCATTACGGCAATAGTTTCTGCTACTATTTTATTGCTATAAGTATTTTACCTAAATATTTAGTAGTAAATTATCATCACGGAATTTAGCAGAAACATGTACAAGCGAATTTCTCTAAAACGAATCACTCTATAGCATAGACTCACTCCTCTATAACGAAATTTCTTAAATACTTAGTGATTTTTTCAACTGTGAATTATATTTGAACCTCTTTATACAAACTCCTCTATAACGTAAACTTCTCTTTGATGAAGTTTTTTCAGAATGCAAAAAATTTTTTTTATATAGAATAATCTATCGAATTTACTCATTATATGCAACTTATAAAATAAATATCGCCAATTCCCACGAAACTAAAACAACGACAGTGCCCTTTTAGGGTTTCGAATTAAGTTCTATGTAGCCTTAATATGGTTTTAGACAGGCGTTTACTACGCTTTGGCCATACCTGCCTGGCAACTTCACAGATAGAAAGAAGTTAGTGTTTAGCTGCTGAGGAGTTCAAAACTTTCAAGTTGAATACCTGTAAGCTTCATGTTCCGACTGACTTGTGGCAAGTTCCCTCGCAATTTGGTCAGACCTCAGTTCCCTATAATATCCCTATGACCGGGAACACAGCAGGTAAGCTATCTTTCTGTCAAGTTTTATTTAAATTCATCAAGTAATTTTTGCGTAATACTTAGCTGCACAACGAAAAAATCGTGAGAATGCAAGTTTAATAATTTGTATAAATTTTAAATGAACATTTTTTGATGCCGCTGCAAGGTGTTAAATTTCGTTAAATGATTATGATAATGTTACAGGCAAATAATTTTGTATATGTAACTCTTAAGTAGATGCTTAAGTGTTTTTGTGGAAATGTGTTTTTTTCTTTTTACAGCCTCATTATAATATACGTACCTTTGAAAATATGCACAAGGACACTCGCCGGTTGTGTGTTGCTTGCCACGCAAGTGAAATTGCCCGAATGTTCGCGACGTGTGCGCAGAATTGTCAGCTCGGATGATTGAAAGTCTGCAATGTATAATGCATAAAGACAGTTAAGCCAGCATAAAAAAAAAAAAGAAGAAAATCGAAAAAAGGTAAACTACACAAACAAGTGGAAAAGAGAAAAGAAAAAAGTGACAGATAAATAAAATCGCATATGATACTTGTGCCATATAACAATGGCAACAATGCCTGGCAAATAATTGAATAAATAATGGCTTTATTATCTTTTCAACATTTCATTTTATTCAATTTCATTTGATTTCATATAAAGCAAAGAAGAAAAAAAACCGAAAATAAACGAAAAAATTGAAATTATATGCAGCACACAGAGAGCCGCAGACTCACCTGGTTCGGTTGAGACATTAATGCCCCGATCAATGTCATAATTAATCATGCGATTATCGTGATACCAGAATATATACTCCGATGCCTCCGTATTCTGCACAACGCGACACTGCAGTCGCAGTGTTGAGCCAGGCGTCAGATAGCGTATCGGTGGTCCTGATATCTCAGCGCGTGCTTCTAACCGAATCGAATTGTAAGCGTAACGCGTCATTTAGGTTAATGACAGCAGCAGCAATGCCGCCAAATTGACAATAGTACATTGCATTTTTATAACAAAACAAAAAAACAAAAAAACAAAAAAAAAATAACAAAGGAAGACAGTTGGAGAGAGAGAGAAAAAAATTGTAAAAAACACAAAAAATATTAGTATGGCGCGCATATATGGGTCAGCATGCTAAATTGAAATGTTTTCGGCTGCTGAAATAAATGTATTGAAAAATAAAAGGAAAAAAAAACACGAGCTGCCATTGGCGCAAATAAAATCAAGTATGTGACTTGCCTACGTGCGGACTCACACACACACACACACACACCCAAATGGGCCTAACTGCTGCGCTTGTGTGTGTGTGCAAGTGCACATGTAGCCAGCAGGCAGCAGCTCAATTTCTATTGCACACATATAGGCTATTTTTTATATGCTGCTGCATGCGCACACTTTATTAAATTCTAGCAAAAAAAAAAAAATAAAAATAAATACAAAGCATATAAATAAAAATAAAATACTAAATAAATAATAAAACACTGTAACAGTAAAATATTGCGCCTAGTCGCATATTGCGCGTAAATGGTTTGTTAAATTTAGTATAATGCGACTTGCTTGCGCTCGACTGCCATTGCGAAATGTTGCTGAGCTGTCACTTAAATGCCGCTGCCCTACCTTACTCTCAGTCTCCACTTCTGTTTTTCATGCATTGATTTTTTGTTTTTGTATATTTGTTATACTTTTTTTTTCTTCTTGTTTTCAAAATGTTGCTGTTGCTTTGCATGTCTTACTTGCAATTTTAATTTCAAGTTGAGCGCACAAACGTTATTAGGGTATGGATATGCTATTAGGCCATTAGACAACAACTTGTCGCTTGCCTGACTCGCGTTTTTCTTCTCTTCTTTTTCTTTTTTTTTTTTTGTGTTTTTGCTGTTTGTGTGCTTTCACTTCAGTCGTCGCCAGCAAAACGCACTCAGTCAATAGCAACTGGCGTTTGTTTTTTTTATTTTTTTTTTTATTTTATTTTTTTAATATACTCGAGACAAAAGCAAACATTGAGAATTCATTTTAGCATGAAATTATTGGCATTATCTGTGCAAGTAAACGAGCCGACAGCAAAGCCATAAAAACTAAGCAAAATGCTATGCAAAGTTAACGGAAATGGCAATGGAAATGGCCGCACAGCATCAGCATCAGCAACAGCAACATATGCGACAGCAACAGAATGCTGTTGCCTCCGTTGTACGTTGTCTGTTGGCTGTTTTGTGTTTTGTGTTGCCTGTTGGCACTCGTTGTCGAGCATTTACTCGCATGTGGCATAGTTAGGCTAAACTGAATTTCGTGTTCTAGCCTCGTATATACACGTATAAGTTGAAAAGTTTATCTCTTTTGACTTGGCTTTTTTTGCATTTAATTTTTTTTTGTTTTTGTTTTTTTTTTTTTTTTTCTTTTTGTGTGTCATTTTGAACTTACCGACAACATTCAGGTGCAGAAATATCGATGTGGGCGGATGTGTGGACACTTGACACTCGTAGACGCCAGCGTCACGTAACTGCACGAATTTTATTTGCAATGTCCAATCCTAAATGAAAACAGAGCAATCACATCTCTATACATATACATATATACAAATACAAAAACGAGTTGAAAAATGTTCGTAGCGCAAATTCCAAATGAACATGTTTACTACGTTCTCGATTATAAATGATTGAGTAAGCACAAATGTACGCGTACTTACTAATGCAAAATAAAAAAAAATAAAAAATAAAAAATAAAACTAAAAAAACAAAAATTTATAATAGTTAGATTTTTAGTTATATGCAAAATGTAATAGGAAACCTCAAATGACGCTGGAACATATGCAAAGTTCGAAAAAATTTGAGAAAAAAAAAATTGTTCCATAACTTTTGAGATGTTGCAGTTGGGCATGACAGCTTAGGATTTATTTTAAAATTTTTGCTAATTGCATGATATTTTGTTTTGTATTTCTTGGTGATTTGGGGTATACTGTCATAAACTTACGAAGGCCATCGTACCACGTTGTCCAAATATATTTTTAGATATGAGCCATGTTTCAGATATGAGAGTGGTGTACTATATTTTGTAGAACAGATACAGGAATGTTATTGACTGCTACGGATTGACCCAAACTCCGAGTGAGTAAGGTCTACTCAAATATTGAAAAAAAAAAGTTAAATGCCTAGAGTTTCTTTTTACTATTTGCCTGTGTTGGCTATAAGTATATGCACTGGATTGAGTGGCAATAGTGAGAATGGTTCGGGAAAAACTAGAACAGTATGCAGAATGTATAATGACCAAAAATGTCTTTTGGATTTCTCTATTAAGGCAAACTGTTTTGTAAAGTGAGATCGTAGCATTAGCATAAAAAAAAAATTTTTTTAATTGAGTTATTGTTAGGAATTTACTAACGCGAGCCGGCCTCAAGTTTGCCCACGTCTGTCGCTTTACCTTGAGTTATATTAGAGCTTACATGTTGACAGATGCTTTTTGGCAAAATTTCGACCGACGGTACCTAAGCTGCAAAACTGCTAATTAAAACGGCTCTGTGCGGCGCCTTTTCGTTGCGGTAATTACTATGCTCTACTTTTAGCACTTGCCTCGTCCATTTTGCTGGCGCACACATATGACCCAGCATCGCATTTATTTGTGTATTTTGCAACTTGCGTACAAATGATCACATTTAGGTTCGACAGCAAAATGTGCCTATGGCATTTGCCCAAGCTGTTTTTGTTAATGGTTTGGTGTAAAAGCAACTGTTTATGGTTGCTTTTTCTTTTTTTTTCTTTTTTTTTTTTTTTAGGGGTTTTTGGTCTTATTTGATTTTTGGGTTCATTTGTGCTGATTGCAAAAGTTTTAACAAACTGCTACTCACCTCCGAGTGCTTTAAATGAGTTGCGCTAAAACGTTCATCACTGCTGTACGTGGTCAGGCCGACTGTCAGCAAATGATAATCCTTCTTGCGTATCCAGGATACCTGTAAGTAGCAAAAATCATCAGTTAGCACACATACATATGTACGTCTAAACGCGTGCATGCAAAGGGCATGTGTGTTTAAGTGTATGTGTGTGGGACGGAAACTAATTTAAAGCAAACAAAAATAAACACAACGTGATTAATATACTTCGAACATATGTAAGTGGGCATGTGTGTGTGTTTGTGGGTGTGGATGGCATTCGGTATGTTGCAACTGCTTTGGCAAATATTTGTCAATCCATCATCGTATTTTTGCGTAACGTTTTCATCGCGTACGAAATGTCGACAACCAAGCCGACAAAACAAAACAAAAAGATACACTACAAAAAAAAAAAAAGCATAGAATAGCAAAATAAACGGAAATGTCCAAAAGAAATAGCAAAAATTCAAAAAGCAATTACCAATAAGCACACTACAACAATAACAACAACAACGACAACGAAGATGACGTTGACAACAACAACAACAACAGCAAACTGAATGACGACGATGACGATGACGATGATGATGACAACGGCAAGCAAGCAGAACAGCAATGCCGGCCGAAATGAATAATAGCAGATTGATTGATCCAATGGCCAGAGATCAAATTGAATGCTTAACTGTAAATAGGCATACACACAGCACGCAGCATGGATTATACAGCAGCCAAACAGCCAACGCCACCCAACACCAGCCAACGCCACTCAAGCAGCCACCACCGGCCAACACCCAACACCCAACACCCAACAGCCAAACACCCCACAGCCAATACCCAAGACTTGAGCCATCTACTCAATATTTGACTACTTGGCTATTTGACCATTTGGCTGTCCTAAGCGGCGGCGGCGTATGCGTGTCTTAAGATTCCGTGCCAACTGACTGACTGGCTGACTGAGCTGACTCTTCCACAGCTACGGCGTTCATTTACTTTTCACCCGCTCACAGCCTTCTCGACTTCACTGCCGCCGCCGCCGCTGCTGCTAATCTTCAATGACCATTAATCATTTCGTTTGTGTCCTTTTTGATGTGGGACCCGCGGCACTTTTAGCAGCCAATATCGATGACCCACACAACATAATACACAAAGTCTATACCAATAAAACCAGCGCGAAAAAAAAAACAAAAACAAAAAAAATAAATAAAATAACAAAAACAAAATAAATAAAAATCAGGAAAAAAAAATTCATAGCTTGTGCTTTGGCCTTGATACACGTTTTCGGCAGCTACGCGCGTCGCTAACAAATTCTTCGAATAAAAACGTATGAAATTTTATATTAGATGTTTTCTTTGCATTTTGGCGTAAATCCTTCCTGCCTGCCTGTCTGTCTGCCTGCCTGCCTGACGGTCTGACTGCCTGTCTGACAGACTGTGTAGCGCATACCTCGTTGCTGCTGCTCATGGGTATCAATCAATTTCCAATTGATAACAAATTTCATTTTTTTTTCTCTCTCTCACTTGCCTTTACTGTTTTTTTTTTTTTTGGTTTTTTGTGTTGTTGCGTTAAAGAAAATAAAAACTGGCAACAAGAAGAAAAGAAAAAAAAAAATAAATAAAATAAGCAACTCGCTAAGCCCTTTTGCCGTACAAATATTGACACGAGTGAAAACACGCAGAGATACCATTTTCACCTACATCATACCCCCCTGCGGACCCCCAGCGTATCCCTTGGCTGACTTAAATCAAGTTAAAATAAATTGAAAAAATCGACAGTAAGCAGCAATGCCGAAAGTATAAAGTAAATAGCTATTAATTCGCTTTATATGTGAAAAATAAATTTAATTTCAGACGTTATTGTTGTACTTATTGTTGTTGCCATTGTTGTTGTGTTTGTTGTTGCGTTTGTTGTTGTGATTGTTGTTGTGTTTGTTATTGTTGCTTTTGTTACTGCTACTGCTATATATTGCTGCTGCCGTTACTAAGCAGTTAAAGTCATTTGGATTTGTTGCAATTTCACAAAGGTTTACATTTTTTATGTTTGTTAATAAAATTTTATTGCTGCTCACGCAGCATATATCAATATTAGCACACAAGAGCATTACAAAAAAAGGAAACAAAAATAAAGGAAAAAAATAAAATAAGAAATTTAACATAAGCGACTTTGTGTTTATAATGAAAATTTAATTTTTAAACAGCTAAACTGGCCCACTGTGTATTGCACACAGCAATTGCCGGCAGTTTTATAGTCACTGAAGTATATTTACTACATACTGACAGCAGCGTGCGGACGCAGCTTGGCAGCCAGTCTTATGTCCCAGGAGTGTAAGCTCCTTAGGCCGAGACGGTGTATGTGTACGTTTATTAAGTTATGAAGAAATAGTAAACAAAAGCTGAATCTTTGACTAGACAATTAAAGCGGATTAATTAACTGCAGGCGGTTAGTACATTAAGTGTTTCTAATTTAGTATAGTAAAAATAAAAAAAAAAACCACACACTCCATTATTAGCTTAGTCGAGTTTAATAGCACAAAGCTGTTCACATACAGAAACAACATGCGAAAGTCAGTTTCATTTTGATTTGCTTAAAAATTATAGCAAGTTTCTTTTTTGTTTGTTTTTTTTTTTTATAAAAATTTAAAGCAGCATGAAAGCTTTTATATGTATATATAAGCTGCTTTTGCCATGTTTTATCACAAATCACAAACGATTTTATAATTATTATAAATTTTTTATATCGTTTTCAATTATTTTGTCAACAACATTAAAAAGACAAACTCTAGCACACTCGCAAAATTTAAAGTGTGAGTTTAAGTTATTACTTTATTTATAAAAAAAAAAAAAAAAAAAAACGGAAATAAAAGCAAATTCCCCGCTATCATAATTCCAGCAGCAACACCCGTCAGCAAAGCGGACCTTGCATGCTTTTACCGACAGTGAACATAAATTTTAACGATTTCACTTTCTCGTAACTCCCATAGTGTAATATATTCCTGTCCACTCGCTGTATGCTAGCGAAAATTATTTATTATTGCAAAGCAAGCAGCGCCAACAACAACAATAAACAATAACAAAACGCACAATAAAACTTCAACTCAATTTGCCTTGTGGCTGCAAGTAAATAAAACAAAAATTACGACTAAAAAATATTGTCTCCGGCTGCAAAGAAAACTTTGCATCATTTACACTGAACTTATTCAAAGGTATGAAAGGCTAAGTAACAAAACTTGACTTTTTTTTAGCCAAAAGGCAAGCTTACGAAATGTAAAAGCAATGAACTAACTGAGCATTTTTTTATAAATTTATTTACATCAGACATAAAAGATTTTTTGAATGTACTTTGTTAAGTACAAAATATAAAAATTATATTTTATTCTAAACAACGTAAGAATTTTTAATAAACTGACAGCAACAGTAAGAAACAAGCCAACAGGACCAAGTCTTGAGTGGCGATCTACACTGCATTTGTGTTTTTGGAATGGCATTTGATGCCAACAAAAGAGAAAAGAAAATTAAATAGCACATGCATAAAGGCAGGGCCGACGTCAACAAGACGAAAAAAAATGATAAACCAAAAAAAGAGAAAAAAGCAAAAGCTCGTAAGAATAATCTGCACAGTACACTGACCAAATTAAAACAGCAACGCAGACCTTGCGGCAACAAAAAAACATAAGAAGAAAACCGAAACGAAACATCTCAAAGTTAAGATTCGCAGAAAAGACAAGCGTTAAATTGCTCACCACATACACAGAAAATCTGTAGAAAATGCCACAAGGGCTACACTCTGCACTTTAATGAATAC